>JANDJZ010000303.1:0-17238 GCA_027943245.1 Acanthamoeba sp. SK_2022b
GCCATCGAGAAGACCTTCCACAAGACCTGCTTCAAGTGTACGTCTCGTTGATCTTTTGCATCTAGAAGAGGGTTATCTTATCTCACCCCACCAACAGGCGCCGTGTGCCAGACGACCCTCAACCTCAAGAACTACAAGGGTCTTGAGGGCAAGATCTACTGCTACACCCACGTGCCCGTGAGCCGCTCCTCCGTCGGAGGTGACGGCGTGGCTGTCACCGCCGCCCTCAGTACGTGCCCTTCACCAGAGCTTTCCATGTGACCAAGGGAAGACCTCTCTCTCTGGCCTAACCATTAAATCATCGCAACAGAGGCCCCCAAGGCCGTGACCGAGGGTCTCGCCCTGGCCCACAAGGGTGACCACTCCAAGGCCTCAGCGCACGGCCAGGCCGTCGGCGACGTGGTCACTGCCGATACTCAGGTCGAGTCCTCTGACCAGAGCACCGCATCCGAGTAGATCAAGATCAGCCTAGATCCCCGTAACGTAGGCGCATCAACAAGGAAGATTTGAAGACGCTTCGGGGAGCAGTTTGTAGAAGAATGATGTACTGTGAACCAGCATTATACATACTCAAACAATGAACTTGTTTCGCCCTGTACATAGAACCCAAGAGAGAAAGCACAGCTGGTTCGAATAGGTTGGGGTCAAGGAAAAATGATATTTAGTTTTTTTTTTGTTTTATCTCCATTAATCGTCTGCAAAACAACGAACATCATGGCGGAAGCAAAGCCCAGCGGACCGGTGGTGAAGAAGAACCGTACGCCGGAGGTGTGCACTGCCCTTCACATCGTGAAGGGTGCCATCGTAAAGGTCTTCAACACTCCGCTCACCACTGCGGTCGTTTTCAACAACAAGACCAATGGTAAATGGAAAATTGCTCGCTTCATCTTTTGTTTCTGCCTAAGCAAATTTGTTTTCAAATGAAATTCATACCTTGGCGTGAGCGTTAATCACCCTCTGCATGACTGGACCAGGCCGTATCGCCGTGCACTATGAAGGCGACGCTCCCTCGCAGGATCTTCTCAAGAAGGTGAAGTAGCCCCCTCGCCCGAGCTGCACTCCCTCCCTTCGTCATCGTTCTGACCTGCCGCCGCTTACCGCTTTTGCCACATGCCCCAGGTTGAGGAGCTGGCCAACGAGAAGGTGCTGGAGAACGCGCCTGTCCACGCCATCACCATGAACCGTGCCGAGGCCGAGGAGAAGTACCGAAAGGCGCCTGTCAACGGTAACGTTACGTTATTATTTATTTCGAGAGAGAAATAAGACTCACCCACCCTCTTCCATCACCGTTGCGCGTTTGCCAGGCACCTACATCTACGACAAGTACGCAAAGCTCCCCGAAACCATCACCGAGGTGCCCGCCTTTGAGTGTCCCGCGCGCGCGCATCCGCTAGGTTGGTTGCTCCTGCTCATTATCGCTCACGTTTCCTCTCCACTATGGCGATGCGAAGGTGGGCCTGGTCTTGATCGACAACTGGAACGTCAACGGCTGCCCTGGCGACCACCTGCCCTCCACCGCTGGTGTGGGCGCGATCAAGGTTCCTCGCTTCAACCACCGGCCGCAGAAGCAGGGTACCGACGTCCGCGCAAGCGCGCCCATGCCACGTGCGCCTCGGCTCACTCGCTCGCTCCTGTCGCCCGCGCACGCGCAGAGCTCGAGTTTGTTGTTGAGATCACCCCTGGCACCGCACCAACGGCGTCGTCCTCCTCATCTTCATCGACGGCTGCCAAGAGCGAGAAGAAGGAGGCCGCCACGGAGTCGGTCATCCGCAAGGCCTCCCCGCACGCCGACGTGCACAAGGTCACCAACGACATCGTCAAGGAGTTCTTCGCCAAGGTGCGCGCGCACCACTCTCCTCCCCTCTCCTGCATTCCCTGACCCTTGTCTGCCTCGACTGAAAACTGAACGTGAACCCGCAGCTGTACAAGGAGCTGGAGGGCAACAAGGAGGCGCTCGAAGCGGTCCAGCAGAAGGAGCAGAGCCTCACCGAGTCCTTCTCCCACTCTGTGGAAACGTACGTTGTGCCACACACACTCGCGCTCGGTCTGCGCATACGTGAACACCGCTACCGCGTGCTGCATCACACATACAACAACATTCACGGCGACGCCAGCACAACAATCATGCTCATGCAGTCCTCTTGTTCTACAGCACGCTCTGCCTGATGAGGAACGCTGCCTACACGTCTGGCTTTACCGCTCATGTGCCGCAGAACTAGCCCCTTTCCCCACACAACCATCAACAGGCACAATGTTCTCGAACCGGCCAAATGAAGTGAACGAGCGCCTCAATCTTTTCTCAGAATGTTTAACCTTAAAAATCAAATGGAGAGATGGCAGGCGCTCAGTTGCCGGTAAGCCGTACGAAATGGAGAAAGGATCAAAGGGCGGCAGAGGTGGGAGAGGTGGGAGCAGGGGTGGCCGCGGTGGCCGAGGCGAAAGCAAGAAGACCGACTCGCGATTTCTGGCCCAATTTCCCCACATAGAGAAGACAGAGGCCGCAGCTATCTGTGCTCTTTGTAATGGCGGCCAAGACGCAGCGACCCTTGCCATCGTGGCCGAAGACGAGAAGAGGTTCCTAGCCGCCCACCCAGGATGGGAATCCAATCTGCCCCAGGCCTCCTACACCGAAATCAAAGGTTGCCCTTTCTTATGTTTATCGTTTTCGTAGCGATATTGATCTGATGTGAAAAATGCGTTGCAGGCGATCTATTCGAGAGCAAGGACTCCCTGGCGCATTGTGTGAGCGAATGTCTGGCCATGGGCAAGGGCGTGGCCACGGGCTTCAAAGAACTCTTTGGCGGTGTCGATGAGCTCAAGGCACGTTTGCCTCCTCGTGTCGTGGCGCCGCATCGATCAGGGCGGTGGCGGTCCAGCTGTGCTAACCTCGCCTGTCGTCGATAACGCACAGGCTCAGCGAGTGGCGCCCGGCGGCGTGGCCTTCCTTCAGCGCGAAGACCGCTACATTTATTACATGGTGCGTTTGTAGATCAAGCATCGACGCCGCACTTGCCTTTGGCTAGGCGGTGGTTGTGGCTCACCTGTCGCCAATCGCACGAACCAGATCACCAAGAAGAAGTACTGGATGAAACCGTCCTACGAGAACGTGTGGTCTTCGATTCAGCGATTGCGGGACCTGTGCCTCGAGCACCGCGTGCGGAACCTCTCCATGCCGCTCATCGCCGCCGGCCTCGATCGCCTGCGAGTACTTCCCTCCCCCTCCCTCCTCTCTCGCAACCAACCTTTGCCTTGATCAACCTGTCGGCCGTTGACAACTCTTCTCGGGCAAACAGTGGCCACGAGTCAAGGAGATGATCCATCGAGCGTTCGCTGGCACGGGGATCAACGTCACCATCTACCTCTGGGACGGCAAATGATTGCCACCGAGTTGAGAGCTCTTCCCTCTCGGGAGGGAATGGGGTGACGGAATGAATGAACTGCGTGCGCTTTATTGCCTCTTCTTGCCTCTCTTTGCTTCAGGCGAGCACGCGGCAGTAGCCCATGACCTTGCAGAGGGCCTCGTTGGTGCATACGGGCACGACGCCGGCGTAGGTGTTGCAGCTGCAGCACACCTCCACGCCCGGACACTCGTCGCTTCGACTGCATCTGAATCCCACTCGCTGCTCGGCTCGCCACCCACGCACGCGTGCGTGAGTGTGGAGGGGTTGGTGAGTGGCGGGGGGGGGAGGCGTGCTCACCTCTTCGCTCGAGTCGTTAGCCAGCACTGCAGACACGGACAGCATGGCCAGCAGCGCGAGCGTCGTCACGATCAAGGAAGAATCGGTCTTCATGACAATTCGCTGTTCGTGCGTGATGATGGGGCGTCGGTCGTGTAGTTGGTTGTGTCTATCTCTCTCTCTCTGTGTGTGTGGTTGGCTAGGGGCCTCCCGGCTGCTTTGATCAGGCCCGGCGCGTCATTGGTGCATTCAAACAGTGACAGGAAAGACAAGGTGGCTCGCAATGGACCAAAGCTCGGGTGGAACCACGGTTGTTTTCTTCGGCCCTCTACGCAAATGATAAACACAAAAAATATTCATAAATAACTATAAAATCATGAAAAAGAAAGAGTCTCTTTTTTACCATTGTAATTATAAATCTGAGAAATATAAAGCAAGGGCGCAGTAGCTGCCGGTGTTAAATCACGCGTGTTCATTCGCCGACAGTCACCGCAGGAGAACAACCGCTCCCGATCTCTCTCCTTTACTGCGATTTTCAAACTCCGAATAATGACAACAAAAATGATTGGTCTTGTGTCGTGCAGTAGGGCGCCTTGTTGTGCGTGGCGCCCATTGGTTGCCTTAATCACCGGGTGCCCAGCGCCGAGGACCAGGGAGCCAGGGGATGCGTACAAATAGCTGCCCCTTTCTCTCTGTTCTTCAGTTTACTACAACTCTACAACACTACTACCACTACAACATCAACACCATGGGAGACGAGGTTCAGGCTCTTGTTATCGACAACGGTTCGGGCATGTGCAAGGCTGGTTTCGCCGGCGACGATGCCCCCCGCGCTGTGTTCCCCTCCATCGTCGGTCGCCCGCGTCACACTGGCGTCATGGTCGGCATGGGCCAGAAGGACTCGTACGTCGGTGACGAGGCCCAGTCCAAGCGTGGCATCCTCACGCTCAAGTACCCCATCGAGCACGGCATCGTCACCAACTGGGACGACATGGAGAAGATCTGGCACCACACCTTCTACAACGAGCTCCGCGTGGCCCCCGAGGAGCACCCCGTCCTCCTCACTGGTACAGCCCCCCCCCCCATTAAATCATTTTTGTCGACAACTTCTTACACCTTCGTCTTCTTCTTCATGATCATGTAGAGGCCCCGCTCAACCCCAAGGCCAACCGCGAGAAAATGACGCAGATTATGTTTGAAACCTTCAACACCCCCGCCATGTACGTCGCCATCCAGGCCGTGCTGTCGCTCTACGCCTCTGGCCGTACCACCGGTATCGTGCTCGACTCTGGTGATGGTGTCACCCACACCGTGCCCATCTACGAGGGTTATACTCTGCCCCACGCCATCCTCCGTCTCGATCTCGCCGGTCGCGATCTCACTGACTACCTCATGAAGATCCTCACCGAGCGCGGCTACTCGTTCACCACCACCGCCGAGCGCGAGATCGTGCGTGACATCAAGGAGAAGCTGTGCTACGTCGCCCTCGACTTCGAGCAGGAGATGCACACCGCTGCCTCGTCGTCGGCCCTCGAGAAGTCGTACGAGCTTCCCGACGGTCAGGTCATCACCATCGGTAACGAGCGTTTCCGTGCCCCCGAGGCTCTCTTCCAGCCCTCGTTCCTCGGCATGGAGTCGGCCGGTATCCACGAGACCACCTACAACTCGATCATGAAGTGCGACGTTGACATCAGGAAGGACCTCTACGGCAACGTCGTCCTCTCCGGCGGTACCACCATGTTCCCCGGCATTGCCGACCGCATGGGGAAGGAGCTCACCGCCCTGGCGCCCTCGACCATGAAGATCAAGATCATCGCTCCCCCCGAGCGCAAGTACTCCGTCTGGATCGGTGGCTCCATCCTCGCCTCGCTCTCCACCTTCCAGCAGATGTGGATCTCCAAGGAGGAGTACGACGAGTCTGGTCCCTCGATTGTCCACCGCAAGTGCTTCTAAGTGAGCACCGCTGCTGGTGTTGCTGTTGTAAACACTGTAGTAAACATACACTCTGGCGCAACTCGCGCCAACCATTACACTTGAGCTTCTTTCGCATCGCGCTTTGTCACGTTCGTTCTTTTGGGTTATGAATTGGTGCCAGGCATTGAGCAAGGACACGCCGACCGCCAGCTTTAGACCGCCATGGACGAAGAAAGAATCAAGAAACAGCAAGCCCTACGCTGTTGCCGTCAAAGGAGACGACACCAGCCATCGGATACGGCCATACTGCGCAGAAAGCACCGCTTCCCATCCGAACAGCGAAGTTAAGCTGCGCCAGGCGGTGTTAGTACTGGGGTGGGCGACCACCCGGGAATCCACCGTGCCGTATCCTTTTCCCCCCTTTTGCTCTCTAACTTGCTGCCTCATCTTCAACAATGTTAACCTCCTTCACTCACATTCATTGTGCATGATGCCAGGAACGCTCTGTGCAACAACCCATGTCAGAGTCAGCCCATAAGCACACTTGTTCTTCAACATTCTGTTGTGCTTTGCTTTGCAAGGTAGAGCTCCTCCCATGTCTGTCCACTCCAAGCCCACTCAATTTTTTTTACTTGACATGTTTTGGTGAAACCCAAACTCTCCAGCTTTCATTCTCTAATATTAAAAGATGTTTTTTTCCCCTGTTGAGTGTAGCCAATGGTACAATCATGATGACCTCATCTTGCCTTACATAGAGCTACACCATCAGCATTGGGCACATCTATGCAGTTGGAATGAGAGGTTTAGTCATTTAAAAGCAGTTATTGACTCCTGAATTATCTCTCAAGCAGCACACTTGTTCATCAACATTCTGCTTTGCTGCGCAGCTTGTAGAGATAATTATAACTGCTTTTAAATGAACCTCTCATTCCAAGACCAAGCCCCAGTTTTATGTGGTCCTTTGGGATGTGTCAGCTGACCTGACACCATGGCTCTGGGACATGAGAACTGCTCTTAGGAACTGGTCAGCACCATGATGTCCTTGAAATCACTGGATGATTCTGTGGCAGCAACCACCTGCACTGCACCATCATCTGGGTGATTTGGTTTGGCATACACATGGATACACCCCATAGCTAAACCATTGCCTCAAGGCAGTCAATATAAAACAAGTCAGTACCACACAATAGTGTGCAGAAGAAGTATGAATTAGAGCCAGAAAAATGGCTGTCACCTCAAAAGTGAGGGTGGAGTGTGAGGGTGGAGCACAATGGTACCATCACATTGTATCCATCTTGTATAACAATATCGTTTTTCCTGTGTACTCTTTTTCCTATTCCACCATTTTACAGTCAGTGGGGACATGCCTCTGTTCCCCTAGCTCCCCTGCAAGTCCTGATTAGGCATAAGTAGATCCATCAATGACCATGACTTCCTCCTAGATGACAGGAGTTGGTCACAATCTTCCAACTAAAAACAGCTCATGTCATGGTAATGGATGGATAAGGCCATGGGGAAAAGGATACGGCACGGTGGATTCCCGGGTGGTCGCCCACCCCAGTACTAACACCGCCTGGCGCAGCTTAACTTCGCTGTTCGGATGGGAAGCGGTGCTTTCTGCGCAGTATGGCCGTATCCAATGGCTCTCCCCACTGCCTGCAGCGTCTTGCTAATCTCCTCACCCTGCTAGATATATCTTGGCGCGCAAACTGCTTCCAAGCTCAACACCATAAGGGTCTAATTTTAGCAGGACATGTGAATGCATGTTGGAACTTGTTAATGAAAGGATTATACATCACCTGCAACTGAGGACTTCCAGGCTGCAAAACTTACATCTTAGCTCCAAAGCCAATGCCCAATTGTCACTGTGGGTGAATAAGCTGGCATAGCAACAAATCTGACCAGACTACACATGAAAGTGGGAATGAGGTCCATGCAGCTACATGTCACACACATCTGCAACCTACCACTCTTGCCCTCCAAGAACTCATCAGCAAACTCTACACCAAAACCAGCACTACTGTCTGCACCAGGTACAGCAACCCCCCATCCCCCACCAACAACAGCATTAAACAAGGCAACCCCATGTCACCAACCTCTTTATCAACCAAGTGGTGGAACAGCTCCTACACTCCACTAGACTCTCACTCACAAAAGCAGAAACAGCTCTGTCCACACACCACCATCTTCAACAGCTCAGACTCTGGTCCAACCATCAACAACCTGAATACCAGAAGAAGTCACCTGACTCCCCTTCTGTGGTAAGCCTGTCCTGCCAAGAAACAAACTCCCTGTAGTAATCAGGCACAGAGCCTGTAGAGAACAGCCCAACAATGCTGAACTACGCAGCATTAAAGTCACAACACATCTCCTACCAGCACACCTGAAATCCATATCTTCACTGACAGCCAATACACCATCAAAACCATGCACAATGCCCAAAAAATGGGAATACCACACACCACCTCACCCCAAAACGCATGATAACCAACATTGCCTAGAGAACAAGGTGACCCTGCACCATATCTGGCCAACCTCAAAAAGTGGCACCTGAAGAAAAACCTCCCACCAATCCACTACCCCCCAGCATGCAAGCTCAATGACATGGCCAACAAATCCAACGATGCCACCAACCTCCCTGCTCACCAGAAATGGTACAAACCTCCCAGTCCCACCAAAATGCAAGGTTCTACTCCAGGCCACATGGAACCTCCTTTCCCAATGTGCTAACTGGGCCACAAGAGTGGACCTGGGAGTGCAGCGTGGGGGGCCTCATTGCTGGCAACCACATTGTGGGCATGGGCTCTGCTGTTTTGGATGCCAGGTTGCCCCACCTGGCCCCCTCCACTCTGGCAAGCTCCTTGCAGCTGACCACGGTGGTTGTGGCATCATAGGGCGGGGACCATGTCCTAGCCTACTGCCTAGCACATGGCACCACCTGTCAGGAGCAAAAGCAACCCTCACCGTACCTCATTCACCATATCCCCACTGCCACTGACTGGGTGGGAGTCAACTGACCCCCAAAAGGTCACACAAGTAACCACCACAAAGCCTAGGTTTTATAACAAGCCACCCTGCCCATGACCACTCAGCCCTGCTACAAGACAACATTCCTCCATGACTGGGAGGAATGGTGAGGAAGGCTAGATCAAGCTGACTGTGTGACAAACTGACTTCACCACACCACACCACCCTCCTCCTTCCCAAATTGGGGTAGGGCCAACGGTGGGGGAAGAGATGTGAAGAGAATGGGTTACCACACAAGAGTCCAGGTTGTGAAGAGCCATGCAGCCAACCTTACAGATTCACTTGGCTGTGGGTGACTGTTCAACCAGATGGGTCAATGTAGTTCACAAACAGCTGCTTGTGCAGTGGTGGGCTGTCAGAGTCCACAGTGCCTGTCAGGAGCAGGGCAGTTCAGCCCATACCTGTGGAAGCAGGCTGATGAGCAGTTGATGAGACAAGTGAGTGTAAGACAGTGCAGGCAATGGGGAGAGCCATTGGATACGGCCATACTGCGCAGAAAGCACCGCTTCCCATCCGAACAGCGAAGTTAAGCTGCGCCAGGCGGTGTTAGTACTGGGGTGGGCGACCACCCGGGAATCCACCGTGCCGTATCCTTTTCCCCCCTTTTGCTCTCTAACTTGCTGCGCACACCCTCCTCCTTGCATCACTTTTGCATACACAATGAAAATGAGAGTGCAATGAATTGGTGCTATATTTTATGAGAAGATTGCACTGCTGCAGTGGCTGATGGATTGTCCTTTTTGGTGTTTTCTTGTGGACTCTTTTTCATGAGCAGTGTTGTGATGCTATATCTGTGCAAAATTCATGGCTATGGTACCAGACTCTCAACTAGAATTGGCGTTTTTTATGCATCATTCCTTGGAATGGATTGTGCTATAAGGCGAATAAATCAGGTTGTACCCAAGGATGGTAATTTCAAGCTTGCCACAATTTAGGGAGGGGTAAGGCTTGTTAAGAGCAACAAAACATATTTTTATTCTCTTTTTGTTTAAACAATATCCATTTTAGATATATAAAGAAAAAGGTGGTAAAAATTTTGATCATCCAACAAAACCAGGTGGTGTAGTGGTTATTGTCATTGTTTGGTTGTTATGAAATGATGGTTTGGTGTTGTAGTGCTTACACTCTTTTGTGTGTCTGCAATGGTGAGAGCCTTATGTACAGCAGTTGTCCCAGCCCTGTGTGAGTGGTGTGCACAGTACGGCACATGGTATGCAATGAGAAGTAAGCAGATTATAAATGTTGTTGGTATATGGGCAATGAAATGAGAAACAGATCAAGAAAATATAATTTTGTATTGTGTATGTGTGGTCCCTGAAAGTAACTTTTGCTCATTCAGCAATAGATCTTGTAGATATGATCCTTGGTTACAATCATTGGCATGACATCCAAACTGATACACCATCGATATATTGGTCAGTGTCTGGTTGTAAGCACATAGTAAGCACAATGAGTATTCTTTTTATTTTCGAGTCAAACATGCAGTGTCTGCTGCAGCATCACTTGTTCAAGATCAGTGGCATGTACATTGCTCTACCACATCTAGCACCTTCTGTGCTGGGGTCTTCTTGGTAGTGTCCTCTGATCAATTTTAACAGATACATTTTAGTCATGGCTGGGGTAAATTTACTGAGCATTGCCAATCATCATTGAAAACCTCAGTAACAGAGGATGTGGACTGCGTATGCATATGCAATTGGATGCAAACATCAAAATGTGATTCAAATTGGTGTAAGATTGTACAAAGGTTCCATAGGAAACCTCAAAAATGGATCATATCAGCAATAGCACTATCCAAACAAGATAACATGTGATTTTTATTGCATATCATAAAATGTCAACTTATATATCCAGCATAACCCATGTTGCAATGCAGAATTTAAAATTCATAAAGCAAAACAGAGGTTTTGCGTGAAGAAAAAATTACCTATAGGACAACTGCACAGGATTGTGAGTGGTGTACACTTGAGAAAGCCGAGAAAAAATAGCCAGGCAGATTCTTGTCCTGGAAATGCTGTGAGCAGCATCCAGGTGATGGTTGCCATCAATGACTCAATTTTTAGGCTTTCTGTTGTTGAGCACGTTTGTCCTTGTCGTGCGGCTGCACCAACAGCTTGTCCAGCATTCTATATTGCAACTAGTTGGTCTTCCTCTTTTGAACTGAGTGTTCAGGAAAATGATATACTGCCCCTTCTCAAAATGTCTACAGCTCAGTTTTTGGATGATGGTGTAAATGATTAGCTTTGGGGTGTGGCTTAACAAGCAACAAGCAACAAGCAACCATGTATATGTATGTGATTGAGCGGATTGCACCATATACAAGTATGCAATAAACAGAGTGTTTGCATAGATAAAAATCGGATTGATGATAAAAAGTGAAGTTGCCTCCAAAGCACCAATCCATTAGGCAATCGACTGTGTTGTTGATGAGCTTGCACTCAGGTTTGGGTGGCTTGAAAGCAGACTTGTGGATGTGGTAGCTGTAATTTGGCTCAAAGCAGGCCAGCACAAAGAGGACAGTACAGTCTTGTAGAACGGTTGAATGACTTCAGGAAAAAGAGCTGTCCAAGAGGGGCTGTTTTTCTTGTAGGCTTTTTGGGATCTTGACAATATCCAGACCGAGATCACTGTTGGTGTTGAAAGTGTAGGACTTGTTCTGATGAAGATGATGTATGGAGCTGGAGGGAACATTGTGTATGTGTATGTGATGGGAAACTAGAGAGCTAGCTGGTTGTGTAGGTGTATGTGATGGAGATAGGTGAAAACTCAATGAGTCAATGTGCCAATGCCATTGTTTTTGTGGATGTGATGAACTCCTCCTTCAGTATTCAAGCACACATTTGGTAAAGTGTCTGAGACCATTTGTAGAAGCTTGGCTGTGCTCATGTGTGAGCAGTGAGATCAGCCCACCCATCTCAATGGGATCTGTCATGAGCACCACGCTGTAGGTGTCTGCACACCAGCACCGATAAGTTTGATAAGGAACCGCCTCTAGGATCAAATGAGAGGTCCAGTCATTTTAAAATTGATTTTGATTTCAAGATTTAGCTCCTCAAAATAGGTTAACTCCAAATCTCCCATTTTGTAAAGATAAAATTACTTTTGGTGAAAAATGCTAACTCGTTTTTTGGGCAAATCCAAAGATAACATGTGATTTTTATTGCATATCAAAAAATGTCAACTTATATATCCAGCATAACCCATGTTGCAATGCAGACTGTGGCCACTTCTCCAGCAATAACAACAAGTATCACTTAGGACTGCAAGGGCATTAAGGGTATTGAGTTGGCAGTAGATGGTGCCATGAAGTGCAAGCTGTTTTAAGCAGTAATGGTGGTTTCAGTCAAGATGTTGCAGTTAGAAGCAGTCAACAAGGTCAGTCATCCAGCCCCATCCCTTACTTAGTGATGAGCATTAAGATTTCATGAATTCTGCAGCAGCTCCATCATGGTGTCTGGTGAATGGTGCAAATCACAAACATACAACATTGACTGTCTGTGGCACCTTGAAGAAACATGACAGCTGTCTACTGCTGCTTGCACACAGAACTCAATGGCTCTACGCTTTCTTCATCTCCTTCACCTCTTAATGCTGCACTGTCATGCATGTGCAGGTGAGAGCTGCTTCATTGATGGCATGGCATCAAGGTTTTGCCAGTGCACCTCCTTCACCACACACACGCTTGCTTGCAACCATAGTGTCCACATGTGCAGTGTTCATGCAGCTCCTCTTCACCACACATCACAACCTGCCATCTGGTCCAGTATGAGCATGTGGTGCTGATGGCCTTCTTGGGGCTTATGCTTGCACTGGGTGGCTAAGGAGGATTTGACATGGTGCATCTGATAACCCTTGATGATGATTCAATGCTGATGGCTGCTGTCATGACTGGCTGAAGCACCCAAGAAGATCATCCAGTGATTGCATGGAATTTTGGTGGGACTGACCAGACAATGTATCAAACTCAACCCCAAGGCAAGTGCATTTTACCATTAATGTTCCTGTGCAGTCCTGTACGATTTTGGATGTGCCAGCTACCCCACCCATCAGCAATGATTGGACATTGGCTTTGCGTGGGCAAACACCAATGCAAAGACAGAATTTTGCAGCCTGGAAGTTCCCAGTTTCAGGAGATGTAGGGCCATACAGGGGTTTCTCTCCCTTACTTTTTTGTCTTAGTCACAACACAAACCACCTCCCAACATCTGAATGACAACAGCATGCCTACCCCAGCTGGTTTTGTATGGCCATCTGTAAATTTAACTTCATTTTCACAACACTAAAAACGACCCTCCATTTTTTGCACCACTCCAGGAACAGACAACCTTTCTTGGTGAACTCCATGTCCTTGCCCCTCCCCTTATGTTCAGTGAACAAAACCATGGTACTGAGGAGAGCCTTGTCTGTACCTCTCATTTGATAATAGGAGGTTCTCTTCTTCCTCAAGCACCAGGCCTGGGACTTCCCCCTCTGAAGACTCAGACAAGTTCCAACATGCATTCACATGTCCTGCTAAAATTAGACCCTTATGGTGTTGAGCTTGGAAGCAGTTTGCGCGCCAAGATATATCTAGCAGGGTGAGGAGATTAGCAAGACGCTGCAGGCAGTGGGGAGAGCCATTGGATACGGCCATACTGCGCAGAAAGCACCGCTTCCCATCCGAACAGCGAAGTTAAGCTGCGCCAGGCGGTGTTAGTACTGGGGTGGGCGACCACCCGGGAATCCACCGTGCCGTATCCTTTTCCCCCCTTTTGCTCTCTAACTTGCTGCCTCATCTTCAACAATGTTAACCTCCTTCACTCACATTCATTGTGCGCACACCCTCTCCTCCTTGCATCACTTTCCTCAGGGTGACGGAGGATCATTGTGTTGTGCGCGAGTCATCTCCGATAGCATTACATGGACGGATCCAGATCTGTATCACTGGAGGAGGGCTCCCAATCGGTTGTGCACTACGGGAAAGGGTTGCACCATCTGTCATCCCCACCCCCAGTGAGTTTGCTGGTTGGAACGTCATCTCCACTGGGAGAAGCAAAACTGGAGAGACATACCTCCAGGACTTGGCGGCACAGCTGACACAGTCCTGAGGCGTTGTTGGGAAATGCGCTTGGCAGCATGTGAAGAGCGGTCTCGAGCAGATCATGGCTGTCCAGCTCGTGCAGGCACAGCGCCAGAACGCTTGGCTCGTCGATCTCGCCCAGCTGCATGCGAACAAGGGAGGTGTCGAAGTGAATCTGCAAACGTCGCCGCGGAAGGTGGAGGTGAGCGTACAGTACGGGCGAGTTCATTGATGTACGCCCTGTCGCCGTGGCCGACGGTGGCCAACGATCGAATAGCGAAGAGGAGCACCTTGGCCACTGACTCCTTGACCACCGTAGTGATCAGGCGCTCCCGCTCTGAAGGCTGGTCCTCTAACGCTGGACGGCACTGTTCTATCACTCGCGACAGCTCGCTCTCGCTCAAGGCAAATGATAGAGGCTGTGTGTCGCGGCCACCTCTATGGTCAAGACTCTGGTGCCTTGTTAGCAAGGAGCGGGGAGGAGGCAGACGTACCCCGTGGGTATACGATCTCAGTAACTCGATGGCAGGGGTGAAGCAGGCGGTGTTGCTGGCGACTGGGCCGCACAGCATTCGCTGCAGCGTAGAGGCGGCCTGGAGTCGCCCCTGCGGACTGCCCTTCAGGAAGCGCTGCCACCAAGCCACCACGAACATGCACTGGTAGACCGTGTGGTCTGCAGGTCATAAACACACCATATGAACATTTGTGAGACCAGCGCACGTTGAGATGTCGACGCGTTTACCTTGCGGATCGCTGCGGAACTGTTGCAGCACCGCCCTTTCTGCCTCTTCGATCGGTAGAGTGTCGTACGTCGTCAGGAAGAGCTCTGGTTGGAACCCAATTCAGCTGCAAGTCAACATGACTGCACTTTTTATCTTTAAAAACCTCTCCCCAGGGAGCGGGGGGTGGTACCGATGGCCCTACTGAGCTGCGCGAGGTGAGAGGGACAGTCTTTGGTGCAGTGTTCGACAAGCTCCAGCGAAGCGAGTATAGGAAGGTCGACCCATGGATGAGCTCGCGAGTCCACGTGCGTAAAGCCCTTCATCGTGCTCCCCAAGTTGTCGTCACCTAGTGGGTCGGGCCTTGTACTAGGCATCGAGGTCGTGGAAACTGGCCCGGTCTGCGCGGTGGCAATTCCGGAGCTCCGGTGGGCATTAAGCTCGTTGTGGCGAGGGGAGATGAACCCCGAAATGCAGAAGGGTGGCGAAGTAAAGGAGGAAGAGGTGGCCGGCGAGAGGCTAGCGGGGGAGAGGAGTGAAGGCTGTGGAGCCGAGCGAGAGGGCTGGGTCTGTTGCGAAGCTTGGGCGGGACTCACGGGATCCCGCTCTTCGGGCGGGACCAGGAGCACGTCGGAGTAGTGCATCTTGGTGTTGGGGCGAGTGCCAATCCTGCGAGAAAGCAACTGGCCCGACGAAGATAAGAAGGAAGCCCGTATCTTCATAGTTGGAACATCTTGTCCCTGAAGATTGACCCCGAGTCCTTACGTACATGTGGAAAGACGCTGTAGACGATGCGACCAAAGCCAGACACCGTGGTGCTCTCCATCCCCCTGCTGGCACAAAACCTCGTGTAGAGCTTGTAGAGCTCCTCCCTGGGCACCAGTCCTCCAGGAGAAGGCAGCAGAGTTCTCTGCAGCCTGGGGTTTGCGGCACCAGAGGCGCGCTGGCTCAGCGACTGACACTTAAGTAAACCAAAGGTCCTGACGCACCATGCCTCCACCTCGTCCCTCGCCTGACGCTGGTCCAAGTAGATGAAATGTTGTTGCTTGGGCGGGTTCATGCTGGATCCACAAGGTCGGGGTACCGGCCCACGAGAGATGCCCCGTGCCCATAGACAAATAGGTTTTACAAAAATGCGCTTCAACAGAAATATGGAGTTATACAAATGCTGGCCAATTGGCGTTTACGTTGCACTGGTTAATACCGGCGGATAAAAGGAGGAGCCTGCGGGAAAAAAGCGGCAAACACACACGTGAAGAGGGTAAACCAAGAATGATGATCTGTGGCTTACACGATGGGCGAGAAAGAGCGAAAAGGCAAGTACAAAGGGGGCAGCGCTCAGAAAGGGAGTATGGCAGATGAAGAGTTTTTAGTGATGGATGCATCTTTGATATCATGTACAGCGTCGCCGTGAGAATCGGTGAAGAGCAGGCAGCGGGTCGACGCTCCAGGCCCGCGGCAGGTCCTTTCCAGAAGGAGCCGTCGTCTCTCTCTCTCTCTCTCTCTCTCTCCGGTCTCTGCGCAAGCGATCTTTTACTGCTTGTTGATGAGGCCAGAGGCGGTGGAGAAGAGGTTGATGGGCGAGTTGCCGTCGGTGATGAGGAGCGACTGGATGCCGAGGCCCTGGAGGAGCTTGGCCTGCATCTCGGGACCGGCCTGGGCGATCGAGGCGATGGTGTCGGCGCCGATGGCGGCGACGGTGTCCTTGAACTTCTTGGACTCGATGGTGGCGAGCTCCTTGGCCTTCTGGAGCTCGAGCTCGTCGAGGGCCTTGGTGTAGGAGATCTCGGCCTCCTGCTTGAGCTTGAGCTCCTCGAGCTCGGCCTCGGACTTGATCTTGGTCGACTGGGCCTTGAGCTTGGACATGGTGACGGCGGCCTCGCCCTCGATCTGGGCGGCCTCGGCGCGGGCCTTGGCCTCGGCGGTGGCCTGACCGGTGGACTCGACGGCGGCGCTCTGGGCCTGGAGCTGGAGGAGGCTCTTGCGGGCCTTCTCGGCCTCGGCCTCGTCGTTGATCTTCTGGCGCTCGAGGCGACCCTTGGCCTCCTGCTCGAGACGGGCGGCCTCGTGCTTGGCCGAGGCCTCCTGCGACTTGGTGGTGATCTCGATGGCGAGCTGGACCGACTTCTGGAGCGAGTCGCGCGTGCGCTGGTCGACGGGCTCCACCGACTGGATGTCGATGTTGGTGATGACGAGGTGGTTGGCCGAGAAGACGAGCTTGTTCTGGATCTTGCCCTTGTCGTCGACGCCAAACACGGCCGAGCGGATGATGCGCGCCGACTTCTTGTGGAAGTCGTCGAACGAGGCCTGCGCGACGGCGCCGCGCACGCGCGAGGCGATGGCCTTGCAGCCGTCGCCGACAAAGTCGGGCACCTGGAAGATCTGGGCCGACTGCTCGGCCGACGAGCGGTCGATGTCAAAGTGCCAGTTGTAGGAGAGCTTGAGCGAGAGGCGCGCGTGGTCGGCCGTCTCCACCGTGACGATATCGGTCATGTAGTCGGGGCCGAGCTGGAGCGCGATGTCCTTGATGACGTGCGGCCTCTTGGGCTTGTCGCCCGAAAGCGAGAGCATGGTGAAGTGCTCGTCGGGCCCGAGCATGATGAGGTCGGGTCCGTAGACGACGCGCGCCTTCTTCTCCTTGTAGTCGTAGATCTGCACGGCCGTGTTGTGCGGCGCGCGCACGTTGATGACGCGCGTCTTGTCGCGCGGGCCCGACGCGTAGCCGCCCGAGATGAGAAGCTCCTCGATGGAGCCCGGCAGCTCCTTCTCCCACAGCTCCTCGTTGGGCTTGAGCATGTAGGACTCGCCGATGATGGCGCGCACCTTACCGGTGGTGATCTCG
>JANDJZ010000304.1:0-14123 GCA_027943245.1 Acanthamoeba sp. SK_2022b
CACCATAGAGTCTTCCGGTCTGGCCTACACTGAACACAGGGGAGCGCCAGACAACGACGGGGAGAGGGCAGGGCATGGCATGCAGAGAGGGCATTGAAGGGTGTCCGTACTGTTACTGTTCGAGCTGTTGGCAAATACACAAAACAAAAACCCTTGGACAAATCACGAACGGGAAGGGGAAGGGGAAGAGGCAGAGGAGGAGAGCTGGGCGAAGCGAGAGAGGCTGGTGCGAGCCAGAGGGCGACCGAGCAGGGTGAGCCCGGTGGTGCTTTCCACCTCCACCACGACGTAGTCGCCCGGCCGGACTTCGACCTTGGCCTGCTCGTCCGCGCCGTACTCGGCGGCGACCTTCACGTTGGGGAACACCACCTTCTTGTTGTTGTCAGTCCGGCCCATGAGATCGTCCGACGAACGTCGGCTGGTCTGGTTAGGGAGAAGAGAAGATGCGTGAGCCCGCGTGGGCCATGTGGATCGCGATGCGCTTGCCGAGCAAGCAGAGGTAAAACACGCGTACTCCTTCAACGAGCACGAGGTGGCGCCTGCCAAGCTCCTCCTTGCTCTTCTCGGCGAGCGTGGCAAAGAAGGTCTCGATCACTTCCTTGAGGCGCTGCTGCTTCACCTCCTCCGGCACGTCGTCCCTGTACGATTGTCAGACACCGCAGGAGTCAATAACCCATTTTCATTATTCAATAAATAAATAAAATACCAAAACAAATGCAACGGTAAATTAAAATAAATCGTAATTAAATTAAATTATATAATAAAAATAAAAAGAAATCGTACTGCAGTGTTCGGTGTGCGTTGGTCTTCTCGCGCATGGAGTAGGCGAACATGAACGCTTGATCAAACCTGCACATATCCCGCCCACCGCAAGCGGAGACCACATAGCGGTGGGTCAGCGAACCGCGCGCGTCGCGCAGTCGGACATGGCCAGGCGGCACGGTACCTGACTTCGCGTAGGAGGGACAACGTGTCCTGGTGCTGCTCGTCCGTCTCGCCACAGAACCCAGAGATGAAGTCGCTCGATAGTCCCACATCTGCGCGCGGCCAGCAACGCTCAGACCACATTATGTGCTGTGCTGTGCTGTGCTGTGCTGTGCTGTGCTGTGCTGTGCTGTGCTGTGCTGTGCTGTGCTGTGAGGACACGTACTGGGGATGACCTCCCTCATCCGTTGGATGAGCTCGAGGTAGGCCTCTCGTGTGTAGAACCGTCGCATGTTGTGCAACACCTCCGAGTTGCCGCTCTGCGCTGGAATGTGCACGGCGTTGCAGAGGTTGGGCCGCTCCGCGATCAAATGCAGCAACTGCCGTCGATAAATAATAAATAAATAAATAAATAAATAAATAAAAATAGCAAAACAAAAAATGGAGAAAGTTTGTGAGCGTACACCCGAAGCGAAGCGACAAAAAAGGAGGGGGAGGTGGCATGCGTACGTCGTCGGGGAAGTCTTTGGGGTGGGGGCTGGTAAAGCGGACTCGCATCTCGGGATCGATCCGGGACACCTTGTCCATCAGCTGCGTGAAGCGAAGGCCTCCCGGATTGGGCTTCACCATGCTCCCAAAGCCCCTGGCCGCACCGTATCAGCCAACCAGTTCATAGCAGGAGAGAGAGAGAGGGGAGAGAGGCGCGCACTTGCTGAGGAGTTGTGAGGGATCGGCGACGGGGAAGGTCTGCTCCGAGAGGTCGTTGTAGGAGTTGACGTTCTGGCCGAGCAGTACCACCTGCAAACGCGACGCGCGTACGACGTTCAGTCAATCTGGATTGGGCGACTGAGGGCGGGTTTCACGCGCACCTCTTTGACGCCCTGGTCCGACAATTGGCGCACTTCGTCCAATATGGACGCGATCGGGCGCGATCTCTCGCGGCCCCGCGTGAACGGCACGATGCAGTACGAACACATGTTGTTGCATCCACGCATGATCGACCTGGCCAGCGCCATTCGTGCATCGCGTGAGCAAGCACGCATGCATGCACGCACGCACACATGACACACGACACACATGACACTGGGGAGAGGTCACGTACAGGTAGGCGGAGAGGTTGTTGGAGGCGGTGCGCACGGGCCTGATGTCGGCGTAGGTCTCCTCCATGGAGAGCTGGACGTTCATCGCCGTCTGGCCGCCCTCCACCTCGGCAAGCAGCGAGGGCAGGGACCGGTAGGCGTCGGGGCCCACCACCAGGTCGACCAGCTTGTCGCTCTCCAGGAGGCGCGACTTTAGCCGCTCGGCCATGCACCCGAGCACGCCCACCACTCGCTTGCTCTGCTTGTTGGCCCTCTTCATGTTCTTGAAGTGGTTAAGGCGGTCCCACACCTTGCGCTCGGCGTTGTCGCGGATGGCGCACGTGTTCACGAAAATGATGTCGGCCTGGCAACGCACGCGGAGAACGAAAGTGAGCATAGCGTGTGCATTGTGTTTGTTTGTTTGTGTGTTTGTGTGATGTGTGTGCGTGCGTGTGTGCGTGTGGTGAGTGTGCGTACATCATCCAAGGCAGCGGTCTCCTCGTAGCCGGCCTTGTGCATGATGGACATCACGATCTCCGAATCGGACGAGTTCATCTGACACCCGTAGGTCTCCATGAACACCTTGCGCTTGGCCGCTATCGTCACCAGCACGCGCAGATGAGTGGGCAGCCAGCCCCGCTTCCACTGTTGGCGTCGCGAGTGCAGTGCAACAGGCAAGACGCGGGCGCAGGCGAGCGGCGTACCTGTGTTGTCCGTGTCCAGGAGATGCTGCGGAAACGACGAGGGCAGGTCCAGCTCGACATCTGCCGCCGGCGAGATCTTGGCGGACGACGAGGAACGGATGAAATCGGCCAACCCGGGCCCGTTCTTCACTTCCTCGGCGAACGTGGATGCTGCCCTCCTTTCACAAGGAGCCCGCCTCGCCGCCTTTCCAAGAATTAGCAAACATGCGATTAAATGATTAAACACCTAAATTTGAAAATCGATCAAAGAGAAAGAAGCACCGGAGAGAGCAGGCTGCGGAGGCCATGGCGCGGGCACACGCGACGACCCGCGAGCATGCGCATGCTTTGATCCATCTTTTAAATATTTAAATAAATATACCCTTTTTCTTTTGTGGTTTTCTTTTGCTCGTGACACCTTGCCCGGCTATTCCTCTTTTCCTGCAACTCCACCGCAGCGCAACCAACGGTCGTCCACTGCGTGCCACACAGGCCCCTGCGCATCTCTATACTGTTCTGATGGTCGGCGACCCGCCCTCCTTGGCGGTGCTGCTCGTGTGCCTCCAGGAAGAAGGCGTGGCTTCCCTCTTTTTTTGATTAATATTTAATTGTTTTTTAATAATTTAAGTTGCTGTTAATTATTAAAAAAATTATTAAAAAAATTATATCGCCACTCATAAACGGTGCAGCGCTGAAGCGATGCAGCAAGGGTCCACCACCCGCAGCGCACCGGTGGTGGCACAGCTTCGTGGCACCGAGCGCGGTACGCCTCAGCTGTCTCCTCGAGTAGGTTGTGGGATCGACTGACGTCATGTGGCCACACCACCAGGTCCACAGCGAGGCGTGGGGACTCGTCCTCCACTGCGAGCGCCACCTACGGGCGCCGCTCGTTAGACTGGTCCAGTCTCACCACACGCCCACGCCCGACGATCACCCGTCCCAGGCGCCCGACGACAGCGCCGTCCTCCGGCTGATTCTGGCCACGGCCAGGGAGCACCCCTACCATCGCGCTGCGAAGAAGGTTGGTCTTGGCCTCCAATCTCACACATGCGCGCGTGCATGCTGGCATCGCGCTCACCCTGGTGGACCTCGCTTGTGCTGTGCTGTGCTGTGCTGTGCTGTGCTGTGCTGTGCTGTGCTGTGCTGTTGGCAGATGGTCCACCAGGTCCTCGATCACCTGTTGCGCCAAGACGGCGTCGACCCGTCCGCGGTGGAGCGATGCGTGTCAGACGCGCTGGCCGACTTTGCGTCGACACAGCCGCCTCAGGTCGCGTCGTCATCGTTTGGCGCCTCGGCCTACGTGAACAAGGTCATGTCCCTCCACACCACGTTTGCTCTCAGGTACACACACACGCACGCACGCACACGCACGCACAGTGTAAGACACGGCTGACTGGGGCTCCCGACTCGTGCTAGTGTGGGCGTGGCCTTCCTCGTCTACGCGAAGCTGTTGCTGGCCGAGCTGCGCCGCTGCGGCCCAGGCGCGCAGGCTCGTGCCCCTGCGCGATACCTGAACCCGGACCACTTTGCCTACGCGGCGTCGTTCCTGTTCGAGGCGCTGTTGCCGCGCAAAGGCATGACCGACGCCGAGCTCCACGACCAACTGTCCCGATTTGTAGCAGAGGTGAGCTCCCCCTCCACACACACACACACACACACACACACACACACACACACACACACACACAATCTCCCTGCGCATCGAGGATCGCTCATTGGGCACTGCTGGTCATCGATCACCGTGTGGCGACCGCCATCAGCAGGCACACCGGCCACCCGACGCGTCGAGGGTGGCCAAACACACGCGCCTCGGCATGGCCGAGTTCAAGAGCTACTGCAGTCGCCACGCGTCCTTCACATCGATCTTCTTGCCGGGTATCCCCCCACCACAGTGCATGACATACCACGCGTAACTGGCTCACGTCGTGGTCGTGGTCGTGGTCGTGGTCGTGGTCGTGGTCGTGGTCGTGGTCGTGGTCGTGGTCGTGGTCGTTGTTGTCGTTGGGCAGTCGATCCATTGGAGGCGCTGGGCCGGCCGATTGCCAGCGCCGTCTTGGAACGGCTTGACGTCTACTCCCTTATACGCGTCGGCCAGGTGTGCCGGTACCTCTCGCTCTCTCCTCACACCACCGTCCGTGCAGCCTTTCCTTGGCCGAGCACGAACGCCAACGGCGCTCACGTCCCCCCCAATCCCAACAGAGCGTGGCGTGAGCTGAGCCTGCAGGACCGCCTGTGGGCTACCGACTGCTACCGGCAGCCCCACCTGCGTCAACCGATCGGCGACAAGCCCCGGGCCTATCAGCCCCACACGCACCGGGGCCGGGCCTTTCGCGACATCTGCTACTCGACCTTCCTCGACAGTACGAGGCCCACCACTTGGTTATTATTTAATTAATTAATTAATTAATTTTGTAACAATTCGTCGTCCACCGCGTGGGTCTGTTCGCAGAGACGCTGAGCGTTCAGGTGCCGATGCGCGAGCTGCTCGTGACGAGCCAAGAATACGAGAAGGCGCTGGTGAGGTATCCGGGCTGGGATTTGTACTTCTTCACGCCTACCCGGCTCATCATCGCGAGCCGGGCCAACCAGTTACAGAATTTGTGTTGATCGCACGTGCGCGTGTGTGTGTAGGCGTAGGCTCGTGGAGAAGGCCAGCGCGTCGCTGTCTTTATTTGGCGGCGAGCCTATGCAGGAGTGGAGGAGCACGGACCCAAGCGAGCCGGTCATCGCCTCTTGCGACGATTTCTACGCGCCCATGTACGGCTCTTCACTTATCAAATAATTTTGATGTGATTTATAACATTTTTTCGAGTATTATTTGATAAAAAATCTCTATTTTTGAATAATTCTTGTGTAGGAAGGACTCCATGATGGTGAACATTTGGTCGCTTGAGTTCGGATACATGCTGGTGGAGGTGGCTCTCAAGGTTGACTCGCTCATCTCCACGGCCGATCAAGCCATGGTGCCGGCCTCTTACACGACCCTGGAGAGCGGTATGTTCCTGTCTTGCCTTCGCGCCAGCAGCGACTAGTAGACCCACACCATCCGTGTATGCATGTGTGTGGTCGTTTCGCACGTGCAGGCGAGATGTCGCTGTCGCTGCTCATCATCCACGCCCTGCGATGGGACGAATTCTGTCCCCTGTTCTACAAGTCGGGAGGTACCATCTGTTTTTTATTTTATTGATCATCTTTTATTTTGTCTTTTATTTATTACTTTTTATTTTGTCTTAAAATCACATTTAACTCTATCAACTCGATTGTGTTGTGCTACAGCGCCGTCAACTATTACAGTCTACACGAATGCGCTGCTTCGGCTCGTCGAGCGCGAGCTGTGGCCGCAGGTGAGGCCTCCATCGGCGCCGGTGAGGCCACTCTGCCCCTCCCGCCTAGACTCACCCCTTTGCCTTGCGCACGCACAGTGGTGGAAGCGATCCAAAGGCAGCAGGCCTCCGCCCTCGTTGGACGACTTCATTCGGCTGACGTGGTCCCACCGCGCACCGCAGGCATGCGACACGCCTCCTCCTCTCTCCGTTATGTGAGCACGCAAGCGCCAATGAAGGCAAGGCTCACGCGTCCATTCAGGACGACACGCTGGTCTCCCGACCGATAGACTGGAACGACGACCGCCAGGAGCCGCGGCAGAGCTCCGACGGCCCTCACCTCCTGTTTGGCGATCTGGACATTCGCATGATCGCAGCCGGTAAGACCCCCATCTCTCTTATTATTTTTATTTTGTTTTACATATTTATATTTAAAAAAATTATATTTTAAATATAAAAATAAAAATAGGGGCGGAGCGTAAGGAGGTGATCGAGCTGCGGGAGCGGAGGGCGCACCTGTTCTCGGTCCGGTGGAACAACTTCGTGACGGTGTCGCGCCGGCTGACGACGACGCGGCACGGACGGACCGTGAGCCACGACGGTCTCCGGGCGGTCCAGCGTGACGACGACTCTGGCCACATGCTGCTGGTCATCGAGAAGGTGCATCGCGTCGAGGACTTGTACGCATTCAAGCTGATTGAAGACGTGGACGAGGACGCGGACGAGCATCAACACAAGAGCGAAAACGACAAAGACAAAGACAAGAACGAAAACGAAAACGAAAACGACAAAGGCAAGGAGAAAGAGAGCGACGATGACGTGGAGAGGTCACAGCGTCAGGAAGAGGCGGAGAAGAAGGAAGCCAACAGCGAACGCGCGAGGCAGGCGCCAAGGCTTCTCCGGAGCAAGAAGACGAGGAAGAAGAAGGTGGTGAAGTATCTGCAGGTGACCGACGAGGGCCGGGTGGTGCTGGCGCCCTACAGCTACGCCCAGTTCGGCTATTTCCCGCGCGTGCAGCTGGACCACGCCCGAAGCAGCGCCGGGCGCGCGGTGGCGGCAGGCGACGACGAGGGCCGCCCGCCCGTGGGGGAGCTGGAGGCGCCGAAGCCGATCTCGAAGCTGAGCCGTAAGGAAGTGTTCCGAAGGCTGCGGCTCGACCACGAGACGGTGCTGCTGCAGAGCCTACACAACGACCGGTTCCTCACCACGGACAGGTTCAGCCAGCCAGCCAGCCACTGCCTTGCGCACGGGAAAGCGTGCGTGCGCCTAAAGCTTGTGGTGATGTGGCGTGCATTGCGTGATGTGGCGTGCATTGCGCATTGTGGCGTAGGGAGGGAAACGTGGAGGCAACGGCTGATGAGAGCATCGGCCCGTCGGAGAAGTGGCACGTGGGGTACTGCATGTACCGACTCACGGCCACCGCTGCCGCTCCGCCCCAAGCACAGCCACCCCGGCCGCCACCGTTTTGACAATCAACGATCGCACATGTTTCCCCCCCCCCCAATTTCTTGGCGGTAGTGGGCGAGCGGTGAGCGCACTGGTGTTCTTGGGCGAGCTCTCGACCGACGCTGCCGCCTGGGCCAGCGACAACAACGTTGCTCTTTATACAGCAGGCTGCTCATTTCAGTGCCACACACCACCGAGCACTTCGGGGGGGGGGGGGATGAGGACTGGCGCGGTCTCACTGAGACCTGCTGGTGTCGTCATCGTTGGCCATGGAGTCGTCGATAGGCGAGGGAGAGGGAGAGGCCGAGGGAGAGGGCGCGGCAGCGACGGCTGACCGGGCGGCAGTGACAACTGGCACGGCGGCGGCAGCCACCTGCGCGTAGAAACGCCGGAAGTTCTGCGAGAAGTGCCCTATCTCCTCGCTGCCCTGAGCTAAAGTCTCTATGTTTGTGTTGAGGGCGCTCATGTTCTTCACCAGCTGCTGCACTCCCTACAAAAATACAATTTTTGAATTGAATTGAATAATAACAGCACAGAGATTGGGTAGATAATACCTTGGTGATTTCTTCTATCAAGAACCGCCGTTCGATCTCGAAGGGGCTCTCTTCTTCCATTTCCATTTGTTGTGCGGGCCATGGCATCTGCTCGTCCTCATCGTTCATACTGCAAAGGAAAGAAATGAGGGAAAACACTCGAGAAATTGAGGCCATTACACAACCCTCTTCACCTGGACGGGTGCAGACTTGGCGTCTTAACTTAAGTACAGGATGGGCCCAAGTCCCCCACGTCAGCCAGTTTGTCCTTCCATCTCCTGCCCACCAAGGCGAAGGCTTGGTGCCTACAGCAGGCGCGTTCGCCGGTGCTGATTTTTATTAGTGTGCTGCCAATCGCCAAGCGTTTCACAGAACTTGGCAGGCACCAAAACACAGTTGTACGTCAGCACACAATCGAGATGACGGACGGCAGCTCTGTCCTGGGCTCTGCTTTATCGTCGGCTGAGCAGCCGCCAGAGGAGCTGCTCGACCCCATAACCTTTGCCCTTCTTGTACGAGCTTACCCTTCACAACTCAACGCATTTTTGCAGTTCGCCTGGCACAACGGGCCAGTCCTAAAGAATGCTCTATATGACAGGAGGAGGCAGTAGTGGGTCCCTGTGGCCACAGCTACAGGTTTTGCCAACTCAACCAATGCCACCTTGTGCCTGCGCGTGCTGCACTGCTCTTACTAACTATCCAAACGGCAGCAAGGGCTCCATCACCACTTGGCTCAACTCCGCCCCTCACGCGGTGTGCCCCGTGTGCAAGGCGCCTCTCTCCACAAAGCAACTCGTCCCCAACTGGGGCCTCCGCAACGCCGTCGAGCGGTAACTAAAGCGCCCATCTCCCTCATCTTTCCAAGGCACACTAACGTGAGGGAGAGGACAACAGGTTCAAGATCAAGCACGGCCTACTAAAGCCCACCAAGGAACCTAGCGATCATGTCGAACAGCCATCGGCGCCTTCCCTCTCGCACTCGACCACCGATGATGATGATGCCCTCAAGCCACCTGTCAGCCCCATGTCGGCCAGCCCGCAAGCGCCCCCACCGCCGCAGCAGGAGGAGCAGGGCTGGCGATTCCTGTGCATCAACGTGCCCGACTCGCCGACAAGCTGCTGCGGCTGGGCCTGCACGCGATGCGGCGTGTGTTATCTCGCCAGAGAGTGCCGGGAGGACAACGCCAAATTTGCTCCGTTCACCACGCTTCTGTGCTACCTGTCCTTTGGCGAGTGGAGCTCGTGGTATTCGCGTACGCTGTGCGGTACGTGCCTGCGCCTCCCTGCCATTGCCTTGACCCGCATCGACCCGAGAAGGGCTCTCACCAATCGTTTGTCGTTGTTGATGATGATGTTGCTGATGGGCAGCGCTGTTGTTTCCGGTCTTCTTGTTGCTGCTGGTGCTAGTAGCGGTGATCGATCTGGTCGACCTTGTGGTTCTGTTCGTGGTGATCGTCGTCTTTCTGACGCTGGGCATGCTGGTCGTGGCGCCCTACTTCCTGCTGTGCCCTCAATCGGGGCATTGACAAGATGATGCCCTGGCGTAGGCTGTACCAATACATTTCTTTATTTTTGTTATTGTTTGTTTTTTGTTTTTTGTTTTTTTTTTGTTGTTTTTGTTTTAAAATCTAAATAAGCAGGAAAAAGGGACGAAGCAGTTGCTGCTGGGCCTCAGGCATCGGCGTAGGTCACCTTGTCATCGTGGTCGATGAAGATGACGCCCTCGGCCTCGAGCAGCTTCACCACCTCGTCCGGGTCCAACTCGTCCTTGATCACGCACAGCTGCTGCAGCGAGTTCTTGAGCGCCCCGAGCGTGGTGGGCTTGTTGAGCGGCGCCTCGACCCACTCCCTGCACCTCACCAGCGCCTACCACACGTCGCGCACGCTTAGTTGCCTGTGCGTGCGTGCGTGCGTAAAGTGCGACAAGTGTGGAGGTACGAGTTTGGCGGGATCCTTGCGGGTTTCGTTGGCCAGACGGTAGGACTCGCGTGCGACGAAGCTGTTGGTGCTGAGCCTGTCGCTCCCCTCGGCGGCCTTCTTCTTGAGGAAGGTCACCTTGCCCGCGCCGTCCACGCTGAAGTAGCCCTCGCCCTGCAGCTGCCGAACGGCCTGGTCCACGTCCAGGTGCTGGGCCTGTCGAACAAGGCGCTCATGTTAATGACGCACACGACACACGACGACACACGACGACACACGACGACACACGACGACACACGACGACACACGACGACACACGACGACACACGACGACACACGACGACACACACGGCCATGCACCTTGACAGAGCACATGGGTTTGATGGACGCGCGGAGCTTGGCCTTGGTCTTGGGCAGGCTCGCCTTGGGCCCGCTGACGTTGCGCGCGATCCACTGCAGTTAAAAAAAAATTAAAATAAAGCATAATTTAAATTTAAATTTAAAACAAACAAAAAGCGGGATGGCCTCGTGTAGTCACGCGTACCACTTTGAGGCGGTCGATCACGAGCTTCTGCGTGTCATCCGGCTTGGGCGACGTCCTCGGCGCGCCTGCCTCTGGCTGTGAATTGCACGCAACCAATTGGCCCCACTCATCAGCAACCACTGCGTGAGCGTGTGCGCGTGTGTGTGCGCGTGTGCGAGGAACAGCGGGGCGTACAGCTGGCTTCGGCTGCCTGGCCTGGGGCTGCTGCGGCTGGGCCTGAGGCTGAGGCTGGCCTCTGGCCGGGGAGGGAACGGCGCTGCGCGAGGCAGAGCTGCTGCTGCTGCTGCTGGGGCGGGGCGGGCCCGCTTGGCCGAGCGGCACGGTGTTGATCACTTCGAAGGGCCCGGTGGCGGTCCTGCTGATGAGCTGCACGTGGTCCACGCGCCACTCGATGGGCTTCCACGAGCGCAGCAGCTCGGCCTTCTTTCGCTCGGTCATCATCTGGCGCGCCATTGGTCAGAACTCTTGCAACAACAGCAACAGCAACAGCAACTCACAGCGCACCTTGCCCCTGAATTGGCCCACGGTGAGGTGAGCGTGGAAGCCGTCCTCGCTCTTGGTCGATTGTTCGTTGCACTCTGGAAAGACGCGCTGCAGCGCTGCCTGCAGGTCACGCAGCGCGTTCGGGGGCTGCACGCCATCACAGCAAATAAATGGATAAATAAAATAGAAATAAAATAGAAAAATTGCAAAAAGGGGGAAATGTAATGAGGCCCATGGCTACTCGGCAACGACGCCTCAGTCGCGAACGGCCACACACGGCGGCATCGACGATACCAACGACAGACAAGGAGAGAAGAGGAGAGGAGAAGAGCGAAGCGCACCTGCACGGTGGGAGAGAGGAAGAGCGTGCAGCTGCTGGCACCGTGCTCGAAGTAGTCGAAGGTCTCAAAGCGCACGGTGAAGGGAGGCACGCTGGCCAGGCCCGCCTTGAGCTCGGGCAGGACCGACGCAAACTGCGACTCTGTTCGTTCATTTATTATTTTAAGGAAATTATTCCTAAATTCAGTAAAATAACACGTAAAATTAAATAAATTAAATATCCAGCGCTAAAACGGAAGCGTACGGGGAACGAAGGGGTAGATGAGATTGATATGGGGCATCCATCGCTTGTACGCCTTATCGAACTTCAACCTGATGTCCTGTATGGGCCCCCACGTCTCCTTGGGCGGCGACACAATAATAGCGCTGGTGACCACTTTCTTCGTGCTCATTTTTCGATTTGGCAACTGCACTTCTTATTGATCGTCAGGTTCTGGCGTCGAGTGCGGGATCCTGTCCTACAAGAAGCGCAGGGGTACACGCGCAATGTGATAATTTTTCTATCTTTTTTCAGCTTTATGGAAGCAATTTTTACCGTATTTCCATTTTGCGGAATTATGAAAGAAAAGCTTACCTGAAAATTGAAAAAACACAGAGCAGCCTAGAAAGGACAAGGCCAAAAAAGGAGAGCAGGGAGGAGCCGTTACAGCTGGGTGGGACTCGAACGCACGGTCTCGCGACTGTGTGCGGCGAGCGAGCCATTACCGCTGGCGGGTTCCCTTGTTTTACAGCTGCCTTTTCCTTCTCCCCACCCCTTTCTTGCCACAAAAGTGAGGACGATTTGCAGGAGAGCAGGGAGGAGCCGTTACAGCTGGGTGGGACTCGAACGCACGGTCTCACAACCAAGTGCGCCTAGCGAGCCGTTACTGCTGGCCATTACTGCTGGCGGATACCCTCGCTTAAGAGTATCAAACGTTTGCTGAGTCAACATGTCCTTCTGGCACAAGGGCCACATCACGACTTGCTGGTCTGGGAAGGGTGGCTGGCTGGTGTGGTAAAGGTTGCCTGTCGGTCCTGCCTCTCACTCCCCTTGGTGTGCTCCTCTTTGTGAAGCCCCACTTTGAAGACATGTATCAAGAGGGTGCATTTGGCCGTGGTGAATGCATGTGCTTGTAAATCAACAAAACCAAAGCAAGAAGCCAGTCCTTATGGGTTTTCCATCATATCACACCTTCGGCCACACATTGCACAGCGTGGAGGGAAGCGGCAAGATTGGTCTCCTGCATCTGCATCGTCAGCTGTGAAGGAAACCTGCTTTTGGGTGGAGGCAGAATCGCGTCGAAAAGGGGCGCTAAGGAGAGAAAAAGAGCTGTAAAACAAGGGAACCCGCCAGCGGTAATGGCTCGCTCGGCGCACTCAGTCGCGAGACCGTGCGTTCGAGTCCCACCCAGCTGTAACGGCTCCTCCCGACTCTTTTTTAGGTTCTGCTTCCTTTTTTAGCACAACACCGAAAACATGCTTTTCCTTTACCCTTTTCTTCGGGTTTCCCGCTTTGCTCCAGTCGGACATTCCTGGCCAATATATTAATGATGGTATTTATATTTGTTGCGTAGAAAGAATAAATAAATAGAGAGGTTCGACAAAAAAAGGCCTCCTTCGCGTTAGAGGTCGAGCAGAGAGGGAGAAGAGGGCTGCACTGGCGACGTCGACGTCTTGTCGTCATCGCTGCTGCGCGGGTTGAAATCGTCGTCGTCGGCGCCATGGCTGGTGGGCTGGCCGCGTTGCGACGACGACGACGCAGGCTGGGCCTCGGCGTCGTCCGGGTGGGCCTCGAACGCCAGCTCGGCGCCGCCCCCGCCCGAGGAGGAGTAGGGGCCCGTGGTGAACATAGGGTCGTCGGCAAACGCGTCATCGTCGTCGTCGTCGCCATTGTCGCCGACTCCGCGCAACTCTGTCGCGCCGTCGAGCTCCTCCAGTCCGAGGGGCAGGTAGGTCCGGGGTCGCCTCTGCTCATCGGGGCAAGGGACACGGAGTTAGGGAGAAATAGAATATATAGAATTAATAAATATAAATAAATAAAATAGATAAATGGAGATAAAAAGAATGAGGAGGTAGGGAGACGTACCGAACGCCAGACCTTGTATTGCCACCAGACCAGCCAGCCGATGGCGCTGACGCCGATGAGGACGCCCACCACGATGCCGAACATCTTGAAGAAGGTGTCCCAACCAGACGCCGCATCTGAAGATCATTAAATAATAAATAAATAAATAAATAATAAATAATTATTGTGTCAGATCGACGCCGTGGTAGATGGGCCGGTGGTTGGAGAAGGGGAGGGAGGTGGACGCACTGTTGGAGATGGGCTTGCAGTCGGAGCCGCCGTAGCCCGAGGCGCATTCGCTGCAGGTCGGGCCGGCCCAGTTGGCGGGACAGATGCACTTGTTCCGCTCCAAGTCGCACCTGAGGGCGTGCTGGGAGCACGTCGGGCTGCACTTGTCGCGCTTCAGGCACTTGGGGTATTGGAGGTAGCCCGGCAGACACTGCACATATCACACACACACACACACACACACACACACACACACACACACACACACACACACACACACACAAGCTTAGCAACAATGGGTCGATGGTGGTGGGAGAGGGAGAGAGGGGGGAGGTCGAACCTGCTCGCAGCGGGCGCCGGTGGTGTGGTAGGCATCGTAGCAGAAGCACTGGATGCTGCCGTTCGTGAGGTCCCTGCACTGGCCCAGCGGCTGCGTGCAGGTCCCGTCCTTGGCGCGCTCGCGGCATCCGCACGAGTCGGGCTTACAGTTCGAGGCCGTGCCTGTCCGCGCACAGCAGCGAGAACCGGGGTGAGAAACACTGGGCGGGCGAGTTTGTGTGTGTGTGTGTGTGTGTGTGTG
>JANDJZ010000305.1:0-58299 GCA_027943245.1 Acanthamoeba sp. SK_2022b
AGCGACCTCAACGCCCCGCTCGAGGCGCGCCGCTGAACTCTACCCCAACAATCACGGACTGCATGTGGCTGCACGTGTAGCAGGGTCTACACACGTGTTGGTAATAAAGCAGCGCGTTCCATGTAGTCTCCTCTACGCGTCATCCAACGCGTTGCTGTTTTTTTTTTTTTTTTTTTACTTTTTACTTTACTTTTTTTTACTTTTTACTTATTATTTATTTATTTTAAATACACAAGTTGTGGACCATGGCCAGGAACACACGCGAAGAGAGGGCGCTCACTGGCCCGCCTCGCATTCCCGGTACTCGTCCATCAACTCCCCCACCCGTACAACCTGGAGAGAGAGAAGCCAGCCTCCAAAGGGAGAGGGAGGGGAGTCGTGAGCAAGGGATAAACACGATGCATAGATGAAGATGACGACGACGACGATGGCAAACGACGACGGGCGAGCAAGACGCACCCCCACAAGTACAGCTTGCGCCGGAACATGGCATCAAAGAGCCCGCACGACGCCTCGAACGCGTGCCGCACGCTGGTCGAGTTGGAAACGAGCGTGGCACTGCCCCGCGGCAGTCCCCCCTCCACGGGCGCGCCCTTGGCCGCACCGCTCCCTGCCTCTTCCTCCTGTTCCTCCCCCTCCTCCTCATTATCGTCACCGAGCCGGCAGTCGGGCCGCTCGTGCCATCGACCGAAGGAGTGCTTGGCATTGTCGCCATTCCATGGCACATGCCACGGCACCCGCTCTTCGGCCAAAGGGGTCGGCCCGCCGACGCTCGCCCGCGCCTGCGCCCCCATGAGCTCCCCGAGCGGCCGCAGGTATCGCGCCTCGTATTCGTCGCTGCTGCCATTGTTCTCGAGCAGGACATGAGCGTGGGAGGCCAGCACGCGGCCCGCGGTCCACTGCGCCCGGGGGGCCAGCGTGTTGTTGTCGAGGTAGAGGGCCTCCACCGCGTCGCGCGGCGTCACGAGCGCCGGCGGCCACGAGGGCACGCAGTTGAGCGAGAGGAAGCGGAGGCTCGGGCGTGGCACGAGCGACTCGGCGAGGCCCCGGAGCGACGTCGGCGCGTAGTTGCCCTGACGCGTGGCGAACCGCATGGAATGCGTGACCTACGACGAGGGCGCCGGGCGATGAGCCGGTCGCGTAGTGGGAAGGGGAGGGGTGAGGGGAGGGGGGAGGGGCGTACCCCGGCAAAGGCACGGGCGATGAAGTCGGTTGGCTTCTCTGAAGACTCGCAGAGGTCCAGGACGCGCTGCAAAGAGGGGCCTCTACAGTCAGCAGAGCGTGTAGAGGAAGGGGGGGGGGGAGCGCGAGAACCTTTACGCTGACGTAGAAGCACAGATCCGCGTTCTCGGTCAGCTGGCCCAGCGTGAGCATTACGTTATCTTTTACAGGGAGTGGGAGGAGGGGTGTGAGCGAGCGACTCTACGCGAGTAGAGGTGAGGGGGAAGCTGAGCCTGCGTACAGGGATGGAGAATCTCCGAGTGGATGGGCGTAGCGGAGTAGGGGAGAACGGACAGGGTCGAGGTGAGACAGTCGGGGAGATCGTCACGCAGGCGATTCAACAGCAACGTGGTGAACCCACCGCCACAGGCACCTGCGCTCCCACGCCGCGTCTCAATAAGAACGTTGTTGCTCCGACCACAGAGCCACGCACGCATCACACACAATACTACCGGCAGTGGAGATCATGTGGCGTATGTATACGCGTACCTGCTACGTCGTGGTAGAACTGCAGGCCTTGAATAGTGTCTGCGCGCTCTACTTCCATCCTGTTTTTTTTATTATTTTATTTATTTTTATTTGTTTGTTTGTTTGTTGCAGAGGAGGAAGCTTGGCTGAACGTTACCTGACCAGGTCCAGCACGGCGTCGAGCGACTCGGCGCCCTCCCTGTAGTGACCCCGGCCCCAAAAGCCACGAATCGATTCAGGCGTGTGGTAGCAGCTGCGCGTAGAGACCGAATAACGCCCCTCCCCACATATCCTTTAGCTGCCACTCCTTTCTCTCTCTCTCTCTCCACGGCCTCTGAGGGGGGAGGGTCGTCGACTACGCACTTGGCGGGGTCGAACAGGGGGCTGGCGGGGTACAGCGAGGTCCACCAGCCATTCGTCTCCAAGTCGGCGAAGACGGCGCGGGCCACGACAGGCGGGCCGTCGGGTCGATGGTTCACTTCTCTGAAGTGCGAGCCGAGGCCGTGGAAGGCGCGCGGCGGTATCTTGTTGCTGACCGCCAAGCTTGCTGGCCGGTGCGCGTCGGCTGCCGTTGTGGTGGGGACGAGCAAGTCGTGCTCGATCGCCACCTGCTCCAAGTAGGCCGCCAGCAATTCCTGGCCTGCCTCAGCCATTTAGCGATTTTATTTTTAACCTGTTAAACAAATAAACAAAGAAATAATTTTAATACATAATTTCGTTCACACTTGCAAATAATAATACCTTTCATATACAACTAAACAGCATCATCATCATCATCATCATCATCATCATAATAATAATAATAATAATAATAAAACATTACCTATGCTTCCGGTGGCGATATGAACAAGAGGAGAGGGCTCACAGGGGCCGGGCGGAGGGCGACGGCGAGAGAGGAGGGCCCACTGGCGGGCGATAGCTGCGGCACAGATGGGCGAAAAGGAGGGACCCGCCAACGGGTCAGACCCAGCCGCGCAGTCACTGCCCAGAAGGAGGGCGGAGAAGGCGCGACAAACGAGGGCAAGCCGCATCACGTTGTAGAGGGGCGCGAGGTGCGTCTGCTGCAGCACGTGCAACCATACCTCGGCCGGGAGCAGGTCCAGCGCATCCTTTGCCTCCCCGTCCATTGCTCGGAAAGCACAATTTCCCTCGTCTTTTCTTTTTGATCTTATTGAACCAAGGAAGAAATTGCTCATTTCACTCGTCTTTTCTTTTCTGATCCAATCGAGCCAAGGAAGAAATGGCGCATTTCACCGGAATGGCCATCTCGAAATGCGTGTTTGTGCGTGGTGTATGCTCACGCCATGGCAAAGAATACGCACCGCTGCAGCTGCATAAAGTTCTCATCTGCGCTTCTCGCTGTAGCACTTGCTCTACTCGTCTTGGTTCTCTACGACCCCTACACTCTCACCAAATTCGTCGATTCCCAATTCGCGAGTAGCGACACTGCCATCGAACAAATGAGGAAGCAAAACATCGTGTTCAATCAGCTGAAGGACATCCCGCTCGGCGCTCTCGACGGCAAGTCAACGAGCACGCTCGCGCAGGTGTGCGAAGGTCGCCAAGGCGTCGTGCTCAGTATGCTACGTCGCTTTGGCTGCGTGCTGTGCCGCGACGGCGCGGCTCAGCTGTCCACAATCAAGCCCGACCTAGATGCACTGAACGTGGCCCTCGTAGGCGTGGCGCCCGAGCATCTTGGCCAGGACGAGTTCACCCAGGATGGCTACTTCAAGGGTGCGCTCTTCGTCGATGAGCCTCGAACCCTCTATAAGGCCCTCCACGTACGTAGCGCCTGCTGCCGTATCCCTGTGGCGTGTAGGGCGTACTGACCGTCCTGTGGCCACGCTGATGCAGACCACCCGTGCCTCGATCTTCTCACTCATGCGGCCCTCGGTGTGGAAGGCCGCCTCCGAGGCCAAGTCACGAGGCAAGGAGGGCAACCTGAAGGGCGATGGCCTGTACGTAATCCCACAGCACAGCACAGCACAGCACAGCACAGCACAGCACAGCACAGCACAGCACAGCACAGCACAGCACAGCACAGCACTAACGTTGTGTGTCGTTTTGGCGCTCTCCAGTCAGCTCGGCGGCACGTTCGTGTTCGACTGCACCAGCGGAGAGGTGCTCTTCGCACACTACCAGGAACACTTTGGGGACCACCCCGACCCGCACGATGTCCTCAAGGCCGTCAAGGACCACTTCTCCACTACCCAGCAGCATTAGCTCCCTCCCTTTGCTCTAGCATTTTCTCTTGAGGCCCACAAGCTGTGTACAGACACTACTACTACTACAAGTTTTGGACCACCATCATGTAGTGTTTATTATTTATTTATTTATTTAAATTGCATTTTTCCTGGGCAGCCACAAGAACGTCCGCACGTGCAACCGTCGAAAGAAAGAATTTGTGAGTTGGTGGAAGAGCAAGTTTTGATCGAAAATGAGGGTCTGTCACAAACTTATCCCAACCAGGTGTGACAGTCAGGTTAGACTGAATGAGTCTCTTGTTTCCATCTAACCTCTCCAACCCAATCGCCATGGTGGTGTCGCTCAACACTGAGGCATACCAGCCCAATCAGCCAAAGTGCCTCACCCCATAAAAGGCTGAGCTCCCAGCCATCATCACTCACTCTCTACAACAGCTCCAGCAAACCACCTAACCACCAACAGCCTTCAACAATGGCATACAGCCCGCCGCTACTACTTGTGCTGACCGTGGCCCTTGTTGCTGCTCCAACTGCTCTGGCCACTGGAACCTTCTACGACACCACCTGCAATGAGGTGCCCTCCACTGCTGCTGGCCTGGCCAGGCTGGAGCCCATCAAGGCCTCCAATCTCAGTACCTTCAACTGCATGGGCTCCTTCACCTACTATGATCCTGCCACTGCACACATGGTCTTGTTGATTGACCTTAGTGGTTGCTGGATCACCTGCAGCTACGCTCTTGGTCCTGATGTTGCTGCTGGCCATCTATGAGTATGGCAATGCTCTGCCTGGTTGCTTGGAGCAGGGCACCTGCCTGCACTACAATTGGATTGAGGATGACGCAAATGTGACATAGTTGATTGAATTTGGCCAGAATGTGGGCTTCATGCAATGTGACCTGCTGTACCTGCGCATGACTGACAGGAGCCTCATGCACCACCAGTTGTTTTACCAAGCGTCTGAATTGAAGAATGAGCTCATTGTCATCCACAAGTTCTTGGAGGAGGGCTACTGATGGTAGAGCTGCAAGTCTTGTAGAAGCTCTTGCACCTCCAGTTGTGACAATTTCCTCTTTTTCATAATACACTTTTAAAGACAAAGCACATGCCTCAAAGTTGAGCAGATTACAACCCCAATGCAGCATAGCAAAATAGATCATCACTCCTGCCCTCCATATGATTGATAGATCGCCCTTTCCTTAACTCCAGGTGACCATCAGTATCACAAAAGCCTCCAAGATGTGTCTCAACTCCAAACAACAGCACCCTGTTGGGCGCCACACCACAGGTTAGCAATACAAGAAATGTTGCCAAGGTAAGGTGTTTTTATAAACTGTGTAGTTGTTTGCTTTCATTCTTTGCTGATGGGCCAGTTCCAAAGCTGGAGGTGCATGGTGTGCAGGGTCCTGGCTTGTGACTCAATGCCTCTTTCCTCCACAATGAGGTTGTTCACCTCCTTCTTGAGCATCTTGGTGATTCCAATCATCTCCTTAATGGCCTTCTGCTCCTCCTTCATCTGCTCTTTCATGACGACCATCTCCAGTTCTTTGGTGAGGCTGTCCTTTCTATGCTGCTCCTTGGATGGCTTCTTCACCCTCATGGTCATGGACACCAGCACCTGGCGTTCATAGAGGAGCTGCTGCTTGGCTGATGTGGCTCCTCCAGCCAACTGGTGGATGCGATCTGCTCAGCATGAGTATGTGTGTATGCTTTACAAATACAAGAGCAAGAGTAGGAAGGACCCACCTTCAATGGCAGTGATGTGGTGCAGGAGTGACTCCTTATGTTCTTGTACCTGCTGCAGGCTGTTGGCAACGTTGACCCCAGCTGACTGCTGCTCCTCAAGCTTGGCCTGGTTGCGCCTCAGCTTCTGAAGGTTGTCAAAGATGAGGTCCTTCTCCTCCTGGAGGTAGCTCAGCTCACTTGCGCTGTTGCACTGGTTCTCCTTGCATGCTTGCACTTGCTTGCTGGCCCTCCTTCTGACTTGCTTTGCTGTCTCCCAGTCTTGGTTTTGTAGGCAACGCCACCACTTCATCTGCTTGTGTCAGGTGTTGTTGGGCACCAGCAAGGAGCTTGGGCCCAGCTCCACCCCTGTCATGGGGCTGAGCACAAGAAAGAGGCAGAGTGAGTGATCTTCTTCCTTGCCCAGTTGATTGAACACAAGAGATGTTGCCACAATCACAACAAAGCTTACTTGCAAGCAGTTTAACATGGAGTAGAAAGATGACTGCCCTCAAACTGCTCAATGTACCACCAGAGTTCTTGTGCCCCATTTTGGGAGAACTCATGGAGAAGCCTGAGCTCACTGAGGATGGCTACACATATGACAGACAGTCCCTCCTGTGCTGCCTGGCCACTTACACCACCAGGTTGCCTTGACAATTCATGAACTCTTTCTTTAAAACAGCTCCTTCCTTATCCATCATGCATCTGTTATGATGCACCATCTCTATATTTCTGTTGGTCACAACTAATATTTGAAATAAACTCATGTATATTTATTTTGTCATCTATTTAATCATTAATTGCCGCTTATCTGGCGGCATACACCGCCAGCATCTCTTGTTGTTGGTGGTGTTGGGTTTGTTGTTTTGTTGTTGTTTTTACAATCACCTTTCCTCTGTCCCAATATCTATCTGTGTCCATTACTACTCCCTGCGCACGGGGAAGTTCCACACCTTGAGGGCCTTGTCCCAGCCGCAGCTCACCAGACGACCCGAAGGCAGCAGGGTCATGCTCACCACGTCCTGCCATTTTCTCTCTTCCATCAGCACACACACACACACACACACACACACACACACACACACACACACACACACACACGCCCCGACGCCAAAGGGGGTGGATTGGGGGGGCGCACCTTGGCGTGGGCCTCTTCGATGGTGTACACGAGGGTGCCGCTGTTGACGTGCCAGAGTCGAATGCTCTTGTCCTTGGAGCCCGAGGCGAGAAAACCGTCGCGAAGCACCTGGAGCGTGCGGATGGTGTCCGTGTGGCCGTGCAGCAGCTTCATGCACTCGCCCGTGTCCACGTCCCATATGCGCAGCGTGTGGTCCTGCGACCCCGTCGCCAGGCGGCCTGTACCCCCCCCCACACATCCACCTCACACTGTCAGCCCCCTCCCCCCTCCACCACCACCACCGATTGATTGGTTGATTGGTTGGTTGGTTGGTTGGCGAGATCGGCGTGTACCGTCGAGGAGCACGGCGAGGCACTCGACGGGCTTGTCGTGGCCAAAGAGCATGCGGCCGCAGCGCATGCCGCCTCGGCTGCCGTCGCCCTCCCAGATGCGCACGACTCGGTCGTCGCCCGCCGAGACGATGCGGCCGTCGGGCAGCACGCCGAGGGCGCGCACCTTGCCCTGATGGCCCTCGAGGATGGCGAGGCAGGCCCCGGTGTCGGGATCCCACAGCCGGATGGTGGCGTCCCACGACGCCGACACGAGCTCGCCCTCGGGCAGCACGGCTAACCGGAACACGGCGTCCTTGTGGCCCGTCATGGTGGCCTTGTGCTTGCCGTTCTTGGCCGTCCACAGGCTGATCCCGCCGTCCCACGACCCCGAGGCGATGCACGGCACGCCCTTCCTCATCACCACTGCACTCGCCCGCCCATCTCCAGTCAGCTTTGTGTTGTGTTGTGTTGTGTTGTGTTGTGTTGTGTTGTGTTGTGTTGTGTTGTGTTGTGTTGTGTTGTGTGTCGATAGAAGAGGCGAGGGGGTCACCTTGGAGGGCCCAGACGGCCTTGGAGTGGGCCTTGATCTTCTCGGGCCGAGCACGCTGGGTCTTGGGGTTCCAGATGTAGATGCACGCGTCGTCGGCCCCGCTGGCCAGCCTCCCTGTGCGTTGGCCCACCGCGCGCCGTTCGTCAACCAATCGTAACCACAAGCCGCGAGCCGACAGAGGCAGCAGAGTAGATAGAGACAGAGTGAGAGAGATGAGCGCGACAGTATACCATCGGGAGTGGTGAGCACGACGTTGATCTCGTCGCGGTGGGCGTTGAGGCGCTTGGACGAGGGGACAAAGTCGCCGAGGATGTCCTGCTGGAGCTCCTCGAGGTCGGTCTGGTTGGCAAAGGCGAGCCGCTCGAGGTCGTGGGCGGTAGTCCAGCTGCGCAGGCTGCTGGCCTCGCTCCGCTCGCTTCGGTCGGAGCTGTTGGACATGGCCCCGATGGAGCGCTCGCTGAGCTGCTTCTGGAGGATCTCCGACGGCTGGAAGCTCGCGAGGTCGCTCTTGGTGGGGCCGTCGCGGGTGTCGCTGGCGTCCTCGGGCTGGTCGCCCTCGGTGGGGCACTCGCTGCTGCCCTCCCACAGCTCCTCGACCTCGTCGATGACCTGTCGCCGCGTGCCGGTCTTCTTCATCGCGCGGATGCCCACCGCCTTCTGGCCGATGGCCTCGTCCTCGGCCACGAGGGCGTTGAGCTCCTTCTCGAGGGTGTCGATGATCTTGAGGAAGTCCTTCAGCTGCTTCTTGTCCTCCTTGGCTTCCTTCTTCTCGTCCTTGGGCAGCACCGGCGTGCCTCGCCTGAACAGGGGCTTGTTCTTGACCTTCTTGCTCTTCAGCTCCAGCGACGTCAGCACCTGCGCTCCCCGCCCCCACGCCACATCGTTCTTGTGTCAGCGCACGCACGCACGCACGCACGCACGCACGCACGCACGCACGCACACACACACACACACACACACACACACACACACACAACATGCGCGCATGTGAGAGACGTCAAATAATACCAGCTTCTGGTAGGTGAGTTGGCTCTGTGCCAAGGTGGCGGCGCCGTGCAGCTGGTAGAGGCGATCTGCCAAAAAAAGGTGTAACAAAGGTCAGTGTCGTTGGCCGCAAGGACTTCACGCTTGCACGGCCTGCCTGCGGGGCGCACCTTCGACGGCCGCTTCCTGGCGCAGCAGGGACTCCTTGGTCTCCTCGATCTCCCGCAGCTTCTCGGCCACGCGGCTCGTCTGTCGCACCGTTTCCAGCTTCTGCTGGTTGCGCCTGGGGAGGAAGGGGAGTTTGTGAGTCGGAGCGCGCGTGGCCACTGGGGGGAAATGCGCACCTGAGCTTCTGGAGGTTGTCGATGATGAGCGCCAGCTCCTCCTCGAGGTAGACCAGTTCATTGGCGCCGTTCTTGTGGCCCTCCTTGCAGGCACGCACTTGCTCGCCGATACGCCGCAGGGTCAAGGGCTGTGGTGTTTGCGTGTGGTTGGCGAGGAGAGATAGAGAGAGAGAGAGAAAAGGGGGAAGAAATTGAAGGCGGCGTTGGTAGCCAACGGTCGCGAGCACACAACGAAAAGGCCCTTTTGCGCACACTGAAGACATGTGACGTGCGCGTACCACTTCCTTGACGTCGTAGGCTCCCGCTTCCAGGGTGCGCCACCACTTGATCTGCTTGAGGCGGGTGGTGTTGAGCACCTGCACCACAACGCCCACCAGCGGTTCGCCAGTGACCGGGCTGCCGCCACGATGTACAAGATTTAGAAGATTTGAAAAAGGCCCGGCGAAGTAGTTGGCGAGGTTGGGATTTGGGGGGGGGGGCACACCTGGCTTTGTTGGTCTCCAAGTAGTGGGCGAGATTCTTTTTGTCATAGGTGTGGCCGTCTTCGGCAATTATGGGCTCTTCCATGAGCTCGCCCGTGATGGGGCACCGCAGCTCGGGGGGGATGGTGAGCTGGAACGACTCATCTGGGTCGTACGACATCTTTTCTCCCTCTTCCTCTTATGCCTCGTACGTTCAACAAAGTCGCTTTCTTCTACTACTCGACCGGCCGGTGCTCTGCTTTGACCGCGTCTACTCCGTTCGTATGACGATGTAGCGGGCCTGCTTCCTTCGGGGAACGGAGCAGATGCAGTTACGAGCACTTGTTCCGCTTGTTCCTTCCTCGTGTTCCCGCGTCTCCCTTTTGGACTGGGCTTTGCTTCCTACGCAAAAAGGCGCGAGTCTGCGTCGGTGGGCGAAGGGGCAGCGCAACTGGTTGAGAGATGTCTCGCTGCAGGGTTTGAAGGAGGAGGAGGAGGAGGAGACGCCGTCCGCAGAGTTTGAAGGAGGAGGGGAGGGTGGGAGGTCGGTTCCCCTACAACCGATCGGGCAACACTAAGAGGCCAAAGAAGCGCCAGCGCACGGCGTAGCCTTGGCGTCCAACTCGTCCCAGCAACATCTTCCCGCGCCGCGAACAAATTCAAACTGGTGTTTCTGGGAACCTTTTCCTTTTCTGGTTATATTTGGCGACAAAATTTCCTTTTTAGACGTAGAAGACGAATGGCACGGGGAGCTATGTCCAGAAAGAAGCCAAAGGAAGATAGGCAGAAAGCGATGACGCAGGCCAGGCCACACCTAATTAGGCGAGGCACCGAGCGAGAGCTTGGCCAGCTTGGTGCGTGCTGCCTTTTTCATGAAGGTGGTGTTCTTCTCCACTATCTGCTCCACATAGTCCTTGCTCTGCGCCACCTGCGTTTTGAGAAAGGTGTGGCTAGCATGTCAGGTGCAAAGCCATCTCAAGCCATCTTGGTTACCACATTAAAGAAGTATATTGAAATTGAGATAAGCAATCAGCCAGCCAACAAATATCATTAATGCAAAAAAAAATAATAAATAATAAATAATAGACAAAAATAATTGACACAAATAAATGTAAGGGCAAACCTGTTTGGCGTGCTTGGCGATGAGTGACATCGTCAGGGCGGCGAACTTGAGGCTGGCGGCGAAGTAGGCGGCGTGCCTGTCGAGCTGCACGAGCAGCAGGTCGAACACGTCCGCGGGGAGGACCATCCCTCGCATGTCCACCACGGCCTGCAGCACCACCACCGTGTTCTCCGTCCACGTGACACCTTGGCGCCCAGTCCCGGCACATGTCAGCCCACAGCTGCGCCCGCGTGATTCCGGGGAGTGGGCTTACCCGAGCCGGCGTCCTGCGACTGCGACTGAGACTGAGACAGCGAGAACGACTCGTCGTCGCCGCTCTCGCACGAGGCGAGAAACGCTCTGGTTGCGGACAGACGCCGCACCGCGTGAGCAGTGGTGAAGCGCGTGTGCGCGTGTGCGTGCATGCCTTCGTCGAGACGAGGGCGTCAAACGCCGCGTGCGTGAGGGTTGCGCACTTGAAAAACTGGAGCACCGAGCCGAGGTCGAAGCACTCCTTGAGTACGCGATTGATGACATCGCTCTGCGGCACGCCTTGAGACCGAGAGAGGGGGAGAGAGAGAGAGAGAAAGGCGGGAGGACATGTCAGCGTGCATACAACGCTCGGCGCAAGTAAAGGCGGAGCGATGTGCGGAGGCCCGCCACACACCCAGCGCCGGGGCCAAGATCAGGGGGAGCAGAAGCGCGTCGGTGAGGGGGGTCGGGTGCTGCTTCGCCACAGCGCTGATGACCGTGGACATGGCGCGCGAGACCGACCGCTCCAGGGCTCGCACCTGAACGCCGGGCCCACACACAACACGCACACGCATACAAGTCAGCCTGGTGGGGGATACGGAGCGGGATTGGAAGAGGGGGGGGGAGTGCCTTGGGGAGCAGGAGGCACTGCACGAGCGTGTGGCAGCGTTTGTAGGAGATGTCCGCGGCGGAGAAGAGCTGCCCGCAGAGGAAGGCTACCGACTCGTCCGACAGCTCGTGCGGTCGCAAAAGCTGGCAGAGGCTTTCCAACTGGCCACAGTAACACACACACACACACACACACACACACACACACACACACACACACACACACACACACACACACACACACACACACACAAAGACCACACGCACGTGGGACAACACAAGCGAAAGAGTAAGCGCCAGGCGCGTTGAGGGAGGATGTGCGTGTGTGGAGCGTGCCTGTGGGTGGTGGCGCAGCAGGTCGATGGCGGAGTGATTGGCGACGTCTGTCTTGCCCTCCTGTCCCAGCGTTTGGAGCTCCTGTCGCAGAGCGGCCATTTGCTCGCCCACCTCGGCGTCGACGGCCGCCGACGGCTGTCCTTGCTCGTGGTCGCCCTCTCCCTCCCCGTCGCCGTCTCCCCGGCCTTCATCGTCGGACGACAGCAGGAACTCGAGCACTTCGACGCCCGCCTTGTCGTCATCGCTGTCGCTGTCGCTGTCGCCGTCGCCGTCCACGCCCTCCCTCTCGTCGTCCTCGCTCGTGTCCGAGCCCTCCTCGGCCATTCGCTTCTTGCCGTGGGCCGCCGCGCGCTCCCGCTTTCGTTTCCTCTTCAGCGCCGTCTGCTCGCGCTCCCTCTGTTTCTTGGCCGGCCCGGCGCCGGTCGACTGGTGGCGCCCCTGGCCGTGGGCGTGGCGGACGACGTCCATGTCCCACTCCACCTCCTGCACGACCTCGTCTTCGGGCAGCACCTCGATCACCTCCTCGACCACGCCTCCATTCTCCTCCTCCTCCTCCTCCTCCTTCTCGTTGTCCTCTTCGCCCTGGCCGCGGCCCGCTCCTAGCCCAAGAACGCCCGCGCCCAGCTTGTACCGGTCATCGTCCTCGGCTTCGTCGGCCAAACGCAAGATGGCATCTAGCCGCAGGGGGAACGAGATGCCGGCGTCTGCCGCCACGCCACGCCACGCGCCCAGTCGTCAGAGTACAGCGCTAGACTTGGTGGGGAGGGGAGGAGCGTAGTCGGTACGGAGGGCCTTGAGCTGCTGGCATATGCGGCCGACGAGCAGTCGCGACCACTCCCGGCGCATGGGGGAGGGCTCCGCGTCGGCGTAGGCCAGCACAAAGTCGACCACGAGCGCCGCGGGCAGCCGTCGCAACTGCGCCAGCACCAGCGTGAGCACCCCGTCCTGCACCTCCGACGAGTATTTGTGCAGACGCGTCTCGCTGGCAGCATCGATGCCATTTTACAAATCAGTTTTATAATATATTCAATTGATTGATAAATGGAAAATGATTAGAAGGAGCCATGTACATGAGGAGCGAGGTGGGGGTGGACAGAAGAGAGCGAGACGAGAACCGCCGAAGGAGAGGCGCGAGATTAATGCCGTTCAGCTCCACAAACGTCAAGGCGTGCATGATTGGTCCCTCTCTTCTCTCCAATATGCCCACCAGCTCGCCCCACCACTCCATTCGATTTGGCTTGGCTACTTGCACATTAGTTGGCCAACACGTTTTTATTTTTTCGAGAGCGAGTAGAGGCTTTGGGTAACAACAGTCACGACCGGGGCCTCGTCTTCCTGGTGTTCCAGAAGCCAAGCTGATGAAGGCGGCTCCAGCGGGAGGGTTCTAGCCGCCTCTTCGCCAGGAGGTAGCGCTGGTTGGACGCCCACTTGCCGAGCTTGAGGTTCTCCTTGCACTTCTGAGGGATGAGCGAGGTGCCGTGCAGGGCCGTGTAGCGTACCAACTGGGCGTACATCGCGTCCCAGTTGATGTCGAACTTGGTCCTCCTCTTCTTCCTGTCAGGCCCTGTTGACGGACGGTCTGCCAGCTTGTCTGGCCTTCTCGGGTACCGGTCGTCTTGATCTGTGTAGTCTTCGTCGTACGTCTCCTCCTCGTAGTCGCTGTCATCGGGACCTTCGGCGGAGAGCGCGACATCACCATCGCTCGAGTCCTCAGCGGCGTTATCATTGATGTCAAAAGCAGGCGCCGCCTCCCTCTTCCTCTTCCTCGAGTCAGGCGATGTCAACCGAAGACAGGGCGTTGTAGAGCCCGTTTCCTGGCTCGATTGCTGTTCATCTTTCTCTATGCCTGGCGAAACTTCCTCACACGGGCAAGAAGCTTCAGATCTCTTGAGTGGTTGCTTTTCGTTGGCCTCTACTACTCTCTGGCCTCTCGCGACGACTTCGGTTTTGCCCTCGAAGCGACATCGCTCGTGTGCCGCGGTACTGGCGACCGAGGCCAGGGCGCGGGCAAAGAAGAGCTTCGCCTTGGCCTGTCCAAGGTTGGCCGAGTCTTGGACGGCCTGGCGAGTAGATCCTCCCTTGAACAAAGCCTTCCCGCGCATCTTATCTGACGAACCGCCCTGGCGTGTAGAGGGTGAGCAACAAGGTTCCAAACAGCCCGAACAGGCACTATGTCGGGGTGAGGGAGATGGTCCTTACCTTGAAGAAGGCCGTGGTCGAGGTAACCGAGCGAGTAGAGGCGCTAGCAAAGAGGGTAAGCGCAGAAGCGCAATCCCAGCGTTCGAATTCTTCTTTGGTGGTCAGGTAGAGCGCGCGGTAGTGGGTCATGTTGAGGGTACGGGTAGTGGTAGTGGTAGCGGTGGTGTTGAGTTGGTGTGCAGAAGGGTGAGATGGTGCAAGAAGGACCTCCCCACCCCCAGGACCCTAAGATAACGAACGACCCATTGGTCGTCGGAGGGGAACGGGAACCTTGATTGGCGGTAGCCTGCCGTCGCTAATCGGAGACCGCATCGCGCCTTCTTGCTCGAACAGACACGATTTGGTGGCTGCCTCCAACCGGCCATCCCCGCTGCGGAAAGCCTTTCCCTGCGCCGCTCTCCGTTCTTCGTTCCGCCAGACGCGGAAAGGCCTTTGGAATGCCAAAGATGCGCAGCACGCGTACAGGAATGGTAGGTTGCATTCCAACCAGTGCGGGCGGGGCCAAGCACGTGACCCTTTCTCGAATCCACGCCAATCGTTCTCTGCGCACACGCCCCCGCATCGGGCAGTCGCACGGGCTACAGGTGCCGGGTGGATCCGCGTACAGCCCTAAAGAGAGCTGACGGAGGTCCAGCTAGATCTGTCGCCTTCAAGAGATGGAAAGCTATCTGTGCGTACCTACCTTGTTCTCACTTTCTGGAAACGTATCCTTGCGTCAGACAGGGGATTGGGAGAGTAGAAAGGCTAAACATGGAACAATATTTAATGTGGCAGAGAGATAATAGGAGGAGAGAACGTGTAGAACACACCTCGGGTGAGGGTGCCAACTACTCGTCGTTGCCGTCGGGAGGGAGCGGGCTGGTTTCGGTCGAGCGCGGAGGGACTCGTCGCGCGAGACGTCCGCCACTTCTTTGCGTCTGATGGTGCTGGTGGTCATGCAGCTGTTGGCGCTGGACCAGGTCCAGGTGCTCGAGGTCGAACAGCGGCTTCCTCTTACGACCACTACGTCGGAGCCCGTCCTGCTCGGTCACGGCCGTGTCGTGTTCCTCCTGAGCCTCCTGCGTCACGCCTGGCAGCTGTCGTGGCTCTGGGGCGCTGCTCCTTCTTTTCTTCTTCATCGGGCCTTCTGTTTCTTCACTGTCTACGTCCCTCTCGTTCTCCTTCATCTTCATCGAGATCATCTTTTCTTGTCGCGTCGCCTCGCCCGAGGGGTCTTCACCGCCGCTACCGTCAGCCGACCCGCCGTCACTGCTCTCGAGATCATCGCCGTCCGCCGCCGAGCGCCGTTTCCTCTTCCCGTTGCTCCGCCCCTTGGCCTTGGCGATGATTACGTCGAGTGGCTCGCACTTTTTAACACCCAGCTCGGCGAGAATCAGCTCCTTGTCGGGCGTGAGGTAGTTGGGGACGTGCGTCCACCGCTGGCGCACATTCTGCGAGACATGACGTGCATCAGCATATGGGAAATTTCTGAAGGTCCGCCAATCGGGAATAAATGTCGCCGCGGCTAATTAATTATCAGCATTAATAACGATCCGCAATTGGCCACTTTTTCCTTCACTTCAGCGAAGCGCCAGATCTCCACACTCTAACATTACAAATTGGCTGGGGGGGCATATCACGGTTGTGTGGTGTAGAAGTATATCAGCAAATATAAATCTAAGGTGGCCATACCTTGAGCCAGTTCGCCAGCTTTTGGTTTTCGTGCCACTTCTGGGGAACGTTGACGTGCCCGAAGCGCTGCTTGAAGGCTTCGAGTTCGCTCATGCGCTGTGTCCACCGCTCCTCATCGGTGAGGCCGTCGATCCCCACCTGCCTCTTGCGCCAGGCTTTCCGATCATCCACGTTGTAGCTGTAGCTCATACGCCTCCTCCTCCCTCCGTTGTTACTCTTCCTCTTCCCTGTCCTTTTCCTCGCCTTGTCGCTACCGCTATCTTCTTCGCCGTCATCATCATCCTCTTCGACATCTTCATCCTCGCTGCTGGCTTCCTCAAGGGGATTGTCGACGTAGTAATCCTGTTTATGTTGCTTGCCGTCTACTTCTTCGTCCTTGCCCTCGAGCAACAGCTGCGGGGTCGTAGCGGCGTTTCGTGTCGTGGGGTTGAGCGGTGAAGAGCTGGTTGATGGTTTCCTGGCGCTACTCCGCCTGGCTCGCCCCGAAGATTGTTGTAGATGCGCGCGTTGTTCTTCTTCTTCTTCTTCGTGTCGCTGGTGCTGCGTGGCCGTGGCTGTGTCGGAAGTAGCTGATGGAGATGGGGCCGTGGATGAGAGGACCTGCTGGAGCTCGAGCCACTTCCTCTTCATTTCGGCTATCTGACGCTCCAGGTCAGTGTCGGGCGCCTGGCCCACCTGCAGCGCGATATGCCCCTCGCCCTCGCTGGACATCATCTCTCTTTCTTTGTGGGCGTTGTATCGACAGATCAGATGTAGATATATACGTGTGTTGGAGACAGGCAGAACCCGGCTTCAGTCTTCTTTCCCCCTTTGTTCGATGTCGAAGCTCTTCTCCAGCAGGCCGATATATAGGCGTCCCGACTCTACCCACCTTCGCTTTTGCGTGTAACGAACAACTCTCTTACGGTGGTGTTGAGGCGAGCACTACAACTTTTCGGGGCTGAAGGGGAGGTGATGGGGGGGGGGGGCAGATAGGGGTCTGGGGTGAGCTGGCAGGTTAGGTGGAGCGGAGTGTGCGGGGCGAAGGGGAGGGGTTGGGAGAAGGCGCCGACACGCCGTCGGCCAGCCACAACCAAAAAGGCCCGCGAACAATTGGCCAAGACCAAAGGGTTACGCTGGGGTTATTTCCAGTGCGTTAACCGGGCTTGTCAGCTTAACCGGAGCCAATAGGCCGAAAGAGAATGTAAACTCCCGGTGTAACGGCCAACCGCGACCCGCTACGTGGTGCGCGCCTTCGTTTGGGCTCCGTGGCCGAGCCTGGAGCAGTGCCTTTTATGTGCTTGTTTCTCTCGTCGGGTGACGGTGCATCTCCTCTCTTTCCACCGAGGTGAAAAGTTAACGCTACTTCTGCCGGATATCTGTAGTAAGTACTGTATCTTTACTTGTTGTTGGGCTGTCTTGTCAAACAAAAGAAAGAGTCTTTGAAGACGAGAGCTGGTGTTCACCCAGCTTGTTCTGCAACACTGCTTGCTTGCACCACAGCCAGCTCCCTTGATACCAAGCCGGGCGCTTCCGTCGCGCATGCCGCAGGGAGTTGTTGCAGCAAATGACAAAAAAGGGGCGGGTGTACATGTAAAACTAAGATATCTCTGATATAAATGGGGTTGTAGTTAGTACGCACGGCACCACACACTGAACGGGTTGCAACCGATCGATCTTGGGAGGGAGCTCTCACACGGGAAATGTGTTGATTTTTTTTTCTTCAAACAGGGCATAAATAAGGGGCGAGGCCGAACGCGGCGGTCACTCTTCTTGTGCGCTCACTGCTGGCGAGGAATGGCTTCCCACTTGGGCTGGTCGGAGAAGAGGCGCATGGCGTGGATGTAGTTGGAATCGGCGAGCCCGAACCTGTGGTACATGTTCGCCGGCTGGGGCACAATAGGGCCACAAAAGGTGACGTCAGGAACTCATTGGTGAGGCGAGTACCGCACGCAGCGGGTGAGCCACGTACGACGATGATGAGGTCGCCTTCCTCGACGGTGATGCCGATCCACCGGTCCTGCTTGTCCCTGACATCAAAGCGGCCGGCACCGCCCAGCACGAACCGGATCTCCTCGTCCTCGTGGAGGTGCCTGCAAGTCCAGGTGTCCACCAGATGAGCCACAATAGAGAGGAGTTGATAGAGATCAGGGATAGAGGAGCGGGCGTTGGGAGAGACGCACTCTTCGAAGAACTTGGTGAGCATGGTGTCGAGCTTGTCGTTGTCACGAGTAAGAAGGATCTGCTTGCCCGTAGTGAATTCGCGGTCTGACGGCTTAACGTCGTTGGTCAAGGAAATGAACACCTGCCGATGCACAGCTTGGGTGAGGAAAATCTATATTTTTTTGATGTAAAATAAAATAAAATGAACAAGTCACAAAAGTAAAAGAGGAGGACAAAAGTGGCCTGACAACGAAGCTGCGCAGATCATCGGAGGATAAATAAAATTTATACCTCATCGCGATTTTTGTAGCCACGCTCGGCGCAAATCTTTTCGATCTGCTCCTTCCACGCAGAGGTGTCAATGGGGAGGTAAAACACCCCCTCCTCGGCCAGCGTATCGACCGTAATAGGCAGCTCAGGCGCGTCCAAGTACTGCAGCTTCATTCTTCTCTCTAGCAAATTCTGAGCCAGAAAAGCAAATCAATAGGCCGACACTTTCCGGGGTTTCCGTAGCCTGACGTGGCGTGAGTGTATTGGATAAAACAACATGCGTTATTGCTGCCCGAAGTCACTTGTCGCTTGAAATCGAACATGCATGAAGGGGAGGGGGTAGGAGCAGAGAAAACGGGCTGGTTGTGGAAGCAGGGCCACGTCAGAAAGGTGAGCTGTCTCAAAAATTTGGGCTACTTTTCAGATTAATTGCATTTTCTAATTTGGCAAACAAACCAACGCAGTCGTGGCGCCATCGATGGTTCGTGCTCAAGCCGAGTGATCGCACGCTGCTCTACTACAAGAAGCAAGATGAGCCCGCCCTTGGGAAGGTGCACCACACCACGTAGTTAGATAACTTGCAGCGTCCTCACCCCCTTCATCTTTTTCTACTCGCAGCCTCCCGCTGGCGTGATTAACCTCACGAGCTACCTCATTGAGAAGGAGGTGGGCGTACCTGATCGCAAGCACTGCTTCAAGGTGCACCCCCGAGCAGCCTGCTCTCCTCTCTCTACACGTGCGCTCCCAGGTGGGCCAACCACTGCGCTGGTCGCTTTTGCAGGTGACGACTCCCGCCAAGATATTCCTCATCGAAGCTCCCGACGAGGGGTGCATGGCCGAGTGGATGGATGCCATCTCCCAGGTACAACACGCGGCCACACATGCACACACACGCGCGCGCACACGACGGCCATGGCGCGAGCATGTGGGGGAGGGAGGAGCCCGGTCTGACGGCACGATAGGTCGGGCTGCGCATCCCTACCGCGGAGGAGGAGCTGAGGCGCAAGGAGGACAAGCTCAGGCGCGAGGAGGAGGCCAAGAAGGAGAGCGAAGAGTTCACCAAGCAAAAGGTCGCTCTCTCCCGCGTCTCCGGAGACCAAGTGAGTCGACTGAGCGTCGTCTCAATTGCGCGCGTGTCGCGCATGTCGTGTGTCGTGCGAGTAGGAGATGGACAAGCAGGCGCATCTCCACAACAAGAAGCGGAGGCTGCTCAAGAAGAAGCAGCGCAAGGAGGAGTACGAGGCCAAGAAGCGAGCCGCCAAGGAGAGCCACGAGATAGAGCTGTCCCACCAGGAGGAGTGGAGCCGACTCGGTACCGCCACGCGGTCTCTTCTCCGCTCCGCGCAGTCGGTGCGATTACTCATGAATGCTATGCTCGCGCGTGCGTGTGTTGTGTGCGTGTTGTGTGGCGGCCAGAGCTGGAACAAAAGGAGGAGAAGGAAGACCTGGAGGAGAAGTGGAGGTAGCCTTCCGCTCTTTGCTGTTCTGTTGGCGTGCACGTATTTTTATTTATTTTATGTATTTGATTTTTTTTAAAAAATTATTGTTTGATTTATATTTTATTTGTTCCTTTTATGAATAATAATTTCTTATTGTGTTGTGAAGGGAGATCGAGAAGACTGAGGAGCAGCGGCGAGAGGTGGACCCCATCACGGTCAAGGCCAAAAAAATGCAGAAGCAGCTGGAGCGAAAGCAGGTGAGAGAGCAGCTGGACCTCCAGAAGAAGCAGGCCCGACAGGAGCTCAAGCTGCAGCTTCGCCACGAGGAAGACGTCATGAAGTTCCAGCTGTCCCTCGATGATGAGAAAGACGCCCTCCAGGAAAAGCAAGGCACGGGCGTTGCACACACACACACACACACACACACACACACACACACACACACACACACACACACACACACGGCTAATGGTGCATGTGCGTACGATGATGGCGAGCAGATCTGGACCTGAAGAAGATGGCGGAGCGGCACAAGGAGCAGGTGATCAACAAGATCAAGAGCAACGAGCTCGAGCTGGAGAAGGCGCGCGATGCCATCAAGCTGCGCCGCGAGAAGCTGCTGCTCAACCACGCCCAGAAGGACGTCAAGATCCAGGACGAGGCGCGCGCCCGCGAGGAGGTGCTGCAGGCTGCCGCGGCGGCCGCCGCCGCCCTGCAGCAGGCACCGCCGCTGCCCCCCCACGCCGCCGCCAAAGGCGAAGAGGAGGAAGGTGCGGGAGGTAACGTTGGCGAGTACGAAGGGCAGAACTGGCAGGAGGAGGCCGAGCCCCCCGCTTATGGCGAGCAGGAGGACAACTACGCCGAGGTGCCCCTGTGATCGTCAGTCGCGCGAACATGATCCAAATGCATTTTTGTTATTTTATTTTAATTTTATTCTGCTCTCCTCGCCCTCAAGCTGCGCCCAGGCGACGCGAAGCAGCACGAGCCTTGATGCCTGCAGCTTGTGCGGCACGGTTGGGGCACGCGTGATCCGCTGGTAACGTTATCTCTCCGGACCACTAATAACAGCAGAATTTTTGGCGATTTTGCGCCGCCAGGTTTTTATCCGGATACATCTTCCGCCGATCCCAGATAATTGGCGACACGAGGGGCAACAGGTGGCCCTTCGGCCGTTGTTCGGCAAGCACTTTGTATTTCTGGGGAATGCTTTCATCTCCTCTCTCTAACGGCGCATGTTGTTGTCCGTCAGAGGTGTGTACAACGCAAGCCATAAAGCGTGGCCCTCGAGCGTCACTCTTCAACCACACCTGCTCCAAGACACACGACTCCAACAAGAAAAACGCACACAAACAGACACAACAAGCATGTTGGCCACACTTACCCCCACCAGCACAAATTCTACGCAATTCGTGCAAAAGCCGGTTCGCCTTTTTGCTCTCGTTTTTTTTTTAAATGATTTATTGGATCTGCCGCCATTCGTCTTTTTCATTACCACCATTGCCCTGTGGCAACGTCACAAAGCGTGTGGGTACATGATGACGTCGCGTGCCTACGATCCGCGTTGCCTCTGCCAGGCTCATCTCACCCTCTATCCCTCATTTTTACGATCTGCAGGTCCTTGCTGCCGCGACCCGCCGCAAGATGCAGGAATTCCACAAGGTAGAGGGCATCATCGAGGCTGCCAACGTCGAAGGCCGCACATCCGTCGTCAAGAATTACCACAGATACCCGCTCAAGTTCCTCACCGTTGACACCGCCCGGCGACAGACCGTCACGGAGAGCCGCGCCAAGGAGGGAGCGGAGCAGCGAACAGGGCCCCTCGCTCCGATCTGGGTCTATGCCGTGACGTACGGCGGCGGCCTCGTGGCGGGCGACGACATTGGGCTCAACTTCACGGTGCGGCGCGACGCCGCGCTCGTCCTCACCACCCAGGCCTCGACCAAGGTCTACAAGAGCCGAAGCCCTGGCGGTCCGAGCGGCGCCAGCCGGTCCGAGGGGGAGGGCCTCGTGTGCACCCAAACGATGGCCGCCACCGTCGAGGCCGGCGCGCTGCTGGCCATCGTGCCGCACGCCGTCACCTGCTTCGCCGACGCGCGTTACAAGCAGCGCCAGGTCGTGCGAATGGAGGAGGGCGCCAACCTGATCCTCGTCGACTGGCTCACCTCGGGTCGCGTGGCCCGAGGCGAGGAGTGGGCCTTCGAGAGCTACGAGACCACGAACGACGTGCTACTCGACGGCCAACTACTCGTTCGCGAAGCTGTACGTGAAGAAGACCGCCTCCGTGTCTCTCCTCTCTCTACTTGTCCCGAGCGTACGGTGAGGTTGCTCACTCGCTACACGTTGCGTTTGGCCTCTTTCTACGTGTTGCAGGTGCGGCTCAGCGTACACGACGGCACGCCCACAATCGCGGAGAAGATGAGAGGCTACAACGCCATGGCCACGGTACCTCTTTCGGTGTCGGTTTGGGGAAGGGCGCGCTCTTGTCCGATCGCTCACCAAGACCACTCTCTCCCTCTCTCGCTCTCTCCCTCCTTTGCTCTGGCTCGTGCAGATCCTGGTGGTGGGTCCCGACGTGCTCGCTCACGCGCAGGCGATTTTGCGTGGCATCAGCAAGCTCAAGGTGAACAAGAGCAAGGAGGTGCGCTTAGCCTCCCCATCACATCGTGTAGAGTGAGGCCAGGAGGGCTGACCGCGAAAACGAAATGGGCAACGTTGTCGCCCGGTTTGCTTCGTGTTGCGCAGGTGCCGCTGTTGTGCAGCGCGAGCCCTGTGTACAAGAAGCCGCGCGAGGCTTCTTCTTCGAGCCACGGGGCGTCTGGCGACGTGGTGGGCGTGATGGTCAAGATCGCCGCCAGGAAGACGTCGCAGGTGACCGACGCCATTCACGAGCACTTCAACGGCCTTTGGCAGGATGCCCTCGGCAACGACCCCTACCGGCTCTAAACGCCAGCAGCGATGCGAACCTGTACATACCAAGCGGCGGTGGCGGTGATGAAGAAGACGACGACCAACGAAGCCGGATAGCTGGCGCTCCTAGGAAAACTACTGCCTTTATGACACAGTAATGTACAAACTGTTAGCTCAATCACTCACGCACGCTGTCTCACACGTCCATCCGCCTGTGTTCGAGTTGGGTTTCTGGGCACCAAAATATGCGTGAAAAAAATAACCTGCAAGAAAACAAAAAGTTAATAAAAAAAGATACGACACTTGCTCCAACATGGCATCCGGCGTGGCCACCACGGCGTCCAAGAGCTTCGCTGATGCGGCAGCGAGGAATCAGCACCTCTACCGCCTCGCCATGCGATCGGCGCCTCGCATTATTCAGATGTACGATCTGCCCTACAGCGTGGGCCAGGTGCGGTCTCGAATTGCGGAACAATTTAGAAAGCACCAGCATGTGCGAGACCCCGTGACCATGGACATGCTCTGGTTTAAGGGCAAATCGGAACTTGACGAGACTCTCATGACGTGGAAGCAGCGCCCTCACATCCTCCACTACTTCGCCCCCCACAAGAAGGAAGAATCCGACTTTTTGCGCAAGTTCTATGCCAATGAGGACATCGACTGAGGATTGGTCTCGAGCCAATTGAGCGACACCGGTTCGATCGAACAACGATCGTGATTTACGCAAACAACAGCGGTATTGTAGTCGATCAATTCGCCAAACAAATAACGACCTATTTTTTTTGATAAACTGTGTTATCCATTTATTCATGTTATGAAATCATTCTATCGCTCTCGGTGCCCCTCCTTCCTGGCGAGTGGGTGCCATCCGTGGAGTACCTCAAGGTCCAGGTTTTCAATTTGGCCAAAGGAAAGAAATTAAAAAAATAAAATCGCCAGAAAAGTGAAGAAATCAATCAATCGTGCGAGCTCCGAAAGGCAAAGCTTCAATTCCCAGACATGAGGTTGGTGTCATTGATGGATAACCATGCCATTTCCCCTTCTCGAAAACGTTGTTCTTCTCTTTTGATTTACTTCTACTTGTTCCAGATTATCTGCGTGCCGCCGGGTGAGCGGAGTGTCCCCCCTTGCATCCTTCTCTCCCCTCCGCACGAGTAGCCTCCCCAGCAGCATTCTTTATCAGGTAGCCGTCCTGGGCAATTTGATTGTAATTCTTCCGCTTGCGGTTGATTTCGAATTGTCTCGCCCTGACCAGCAGCACGAATGTGCTACGTCATTGCTGAGCACGCGAGCCTACGCCACGAAGAAGGCCGCGCCGGCCAAAGCTAAGGCCAAGGAGAAGAAGGCCAAGGCGTCGGGCCCGCAGAAGTCGAGCAAGCCCGTGAAGAACAAAAAGATCAAGATCGTGCTCACGAGCGACGTGCCCAGCGTCGGTGTAAAGGGCGAGGACATCGAAGTGGCCAAGGGCTTCGCTCGCAACTTCCTCTTCCCCAGGAAGCTTGCCGTCTACTGTACCGAAGAAAACCTCAAGCTCTACGAGGCCGAGAGGGCGGTACGCCCGCCCGCCCTTTCGCGTGTCGCGAGTGCCTGACACCAGGGCGTGCGTGTTCGCAACATTTCCAACAGAACATCGACTATGACAAGCGGCAGAAGCTGCAGGAGCTGGCCAAAGCGAAGAAGAGGCTGTCCAAGGTGGAGGTCCTCGTGAAGCGTCAAGTCGTCCAGGCCCAACCCGTGCAGGTACCTCCACGTTAACAGCAGCGCCTGCTTCACGATCCAAATGCGTTCGTTTGCAAGGATGGCGAGCGCTGATCAGCGATGTTGTGGCACACGCTCACTCAGGTTCTGCACGCCCCCGTTACGGTAGACAACATCGTGGAGAAGCTGTGGCTACAGCACAAGATTCAGCTGGCCAAGGACCAGTTCAACCTCGAGGAACCCCTCTCGCAGCTGGGCATCTTCTCTGTGCCGGTCAAGCTCGAAGACCTCGACGTCGCCCTCAAAGTGCGCGTGCAGGCGCGCTAAGCCCACGCACAAAATAAACACACAATTACCAACACCAGTTGTGTCGGGCTTTTACTGGACATGTGAGGGAGACACACAGGACCGCGTGCCTGCGATCTGTGGCCTTTTGTCCCTCCCTCGAAGACAGACTACCACGATGCGCCGCGCTACTTCCATCTGTACGCTCAAGCGGCCCACGCGCAACGATGTTTGTGAGTTCACAGGAAGTGGCTAACCTTGGTCGTGATAGCCGCCAGAACCACCATCGCCAGGCCTGCTGCTCGCTCGGCTTCGCGCCTTCAGCTCTCCAAGGGTACGCTATCTTGCCGGATTAGCATGTGGCTCTAGGCCCTTAGGAAGATAAAAAGTTCCCTTTCTATGATCTACTTGATTCCAAAACACTGGTCATTAACTCTGAAGGAGGATTTGCGACCTCATTCTAGCTTATGTCTCTCCTTACTTTGTTCTAACACTAGCAATCAACTTTCTCAGTTGCCACCAGGACCTTCGTGTCGGGCACTGCTCAGGCCACCTCTGGATCTGCCAGGACTGGTGCCATGGTACGCGACTCTGGCACTGATTGCACCAATTCCGACACTCGCTAATCGATTACTGCCCACAGTTCGCCCTCGGCGCCACTGCCTTCGCTGGTGCCAGCTACTACAGTACGGCTTATCTTTCAATTAATCAAATTTTCGCACCAATTTGATGTCAAGTTGGTGCGATTTTGTTCACCTAGCGCCTACGTGCAGGCTTCGCCAACACCTCGGTGAAGGCTGATGACAAGGTGCCCCACACTGGTATTCCCGGTACCAGGTTCGAGAGGACCTTCATCGCCATCAAGCCCGATGGTGTCCAGCGTGGCATCGTGGGTGAGATCATCCAGCGCTTCGAGAAGAAGGGCTACAAGCTCGTTGGCCTCAAGGTAGCTCCTCTCGACTACCGCCGTTACGTGCTCTGAGCTAATCACTCGTCTTCTTCTTCACTTTTTGACAGGTGGTCAAGCCCACCAAGCAGTTCGCCGAGCAGCACTACGCCGACCTCTCGAAGAAGCCTTTCTTCCCCAGCCTGGTCAACTACTTCTCGTCTGGCCCCGTCGTCGCCATGGTGCGCACAACCTTCGCCTTGAGCAAGTAAAGAGACCCACCGCTGACGATGGGTGCTCGCGTGACGGCAGGTGTGGGAGGGCAGGAACGCCATCGTCAACGGCCGCAAGATCGTTGGTGCTACCAACCCCGCTGATGCCGAGGCTGGCTCCGTCAGGGGTGACCTCTGCATTGACATTGGCCGCAACATCATCCACGGCTCCGACGGTCCCGAGAGCGCCAAGGACGAGATCTCCCTCTGGTGCTCTCCCGCTGTCCTGCCCATCTTGCGGCGTGCCTTGTTGCTCACCCTCGTGTCTCCTTGCCCGTCCGTGTACAGGTTCAAGGAGGGCGAGCTCGCCAGCTGGGAGTCGGAGAACGCCAAGTGGGTCTACGAGAAGCTCTAAACGTCTGCTGTGCCACTTGAACCTTCGTGGTCTTGGTTGGTGGTCTGCCGCTCCATCATGTCGCAGAGTTGGCCTTTTGCTTCTACAACATGGAGGATCACAACCCTTTCCACCAACACTCGTCGCAGGCCACTTTCTTTATTTGCGCGCTGCGCTGGACTCTTGGGCGGCCCACCGCACACTACAGACCGGCGAGGGGGAAGAGCTTGGTGAAGTGCACCTTCTCCGGCCCCACCGTCTTGCTCTTGCCACTGTTGTTGTCGCAAAAGTTAGCAACAGAAAGGCTCGCCACAGCGCAAGTACTACAGAGGGGCAGCCAAGTACCCAAGCTTTCGTGGATGCCACACAACCTTGCGCTTGGCTAAATGTCAAATGTAGCACATGTGTAAGCAAGCACAAACATAGGATGGGGATGGGGGAGGGGGATTGGCATTTAGAATACCAAATGGTCCGGTAACGCGGAAGCGCTTCTTGGCAGCAGACCTGGTCACTGAGGCAAAACGCTGCACCAGCGATCAAAATGGCAATCGCTTTTAAATTAATCAGATTTTATTTCCGTACCGTCTGCGTGAGTGCGGCGGGGGCTGAGGGGGCTGTGATAAGGGACGTCGATGATGAGATTACTGGCCGCGCGGAGGCAAATGAGGCGAGCCCCATCAAAACTGGTCGTCGTTGCATCTTTGGTGCTGGTGGCGAACTTTGGACCGTTTTTTATTTTATTTTTTTCACACAAAAGAAACAAAAATTGCTTTCTTCCTCCAAGATGCGTGTGTGCATTGTGAGCACGCTCAGAGTGCAGGCTCATGGTCTTATCTCCTTGTGAGGAGGTAGGGTTTCAATGGGCATTGTGGTCAGGCTGTAACAGTTTGTCACACTTCAGGTTTGCAAACCTGCTTGGCTTGATGCACTGCTCTCTGTCAGCTTGCACACAGTTCACCAAAGGCTCCTTATAAGTAAGCTTAAGGTCCTTGTGGTATGACGCATTGTCCATGATGAAGGTTGAGGAAGGTGATGGAGGAGGGTGTGTTCTCTTCCCAGGTTTTTCTCTGTCTTTCTTCCCAGAACAGATGTTTCTTTTGACTTGGCGTTGATTTTCTTCGCCCACAACACGAACGCTGCGTGAGCGAGTGCACTCGCAGTTGTTGTCACACAGAAATCCGATCAACAAAGATGAGCGCAAATGGCGGCTGGCAGGTAGTGGACACTAAGCAGAAGAAGGCTGAGAAGCAGCTGCAGAAGAGCATAGAGAAGAAGAAGCTGCAGAAGCAAATCGAAAAGGAGCGCCAGAAGCGGAAGGAGGAGGAAGAGCGTCTGTCCTTCTCTGGCTGGGGGCCCGAAGAGGAAGACGCCAAGAAGAAGAAGAAACAGCAGAAGGCCAAGCAGCAGCAACAGAAGCCCAAGAAGGAGTTGCCGCAGGCGGCTGAGGGCAATCCTTTCACTGCGTCGACCATCTACACTCAGCTGAGGGAGTTTGAGGAAGCCAAGGAAAAGAAGGCGCGCGCGCAACAATCGGCGGCTGAATGGAAGGCCAAGGAGGCCGAACGCGCTGCGCAGGCCGAAGCCGAGGCTAAGCGACGAAAGGAGAAGGAGCGCAAGAAGAAGAAGCCCAAGAAGCCCTCCGTCGCCCAACTCAGTGCTGCTGTACGCCTCGCTACTCCATTATCTGCGATTGCCTTGGTGTGGCGTAGAATGATTCGCGTAGACAGATGATTTCCCAATTTCTCTACGCGGTGTCACTGACCCACACCCACCACACAGCTGGACGTCGCTTCGTGCCGCACCTACCTGCAGGACCTGAGCGAGAGATACCCCGCTAAGTACGACGTCCAGCTCATGGCCCTCGCCGACTTCTTCGAGAGCAAGTTCGGCAAGGCCTCCCTCGGGCCCGCCAAGTTGCTCGAGGAGAAGAGCTTCGCGAGGAGGCTCGGTCCGACGCCCCCCCCCCCTCCCTCTTCAGGCTGTTGCGTTGTCGCCGCGTGTCGTGTGCGCGCTCATGGCGTTGTGGCGCTGACGTTTGAATCGATGGCCCACAGAGATCCCCTACGCCTACCTGGACGACGAAGTGTCGGAGGCGCTGCAGACCTGGCTGGCGACGGTGCCGCACAAGGTGCTGGTCGAGTTCACGCAGTTCCTGCTCAGCGAGGTGTTCAGCGTGGAGAAGAGCCACAAGACGTCGGGCATCGGCCTTCGCATGCTCCTCGCGGCCATCGCCCGCGGCTTCCCCGACGTCGTACGCGGCGCCGTCGACCACGCCTCCTTCGTCCAGAAGTACCTGGGCGACTCCCCCTCGTCCTACCCCAAGCACGACGCCAAGGGTAACCCCCCCCCCCAGAGGCATTGACCCTCTACTCTTCCCCCCCCCCCCAGAGGCCCTTCTGCTGGTGGCGGGGTAGTACTGACTCGATGTGGGGTGGTGGCTACTCAGTCGTTACCGAGGGCACCTCGCTGTTGCGAGCCACCTTCGTGCCCGTGCTCGTGTGGTACTTTGGCCAAACCATCGAAGACCATCCCGCCCTCGCCTTCGACCGTACTGCCTCCTCCTCTCCGCCGCTACACGCATGCACCGCGGGCTCGCCCGGTGAGACGTGTGCCTAACGCTCGCCCGGCGCTTGCAGTGTGGGCCCAGTTCCTGCAGCCCTTCCTCTTCCTGGCAGTGCCTGAGACCATCCGCACCCTCGTTCTCGACTACTTCAACCTCCTCTTCGCCGAGTACGTGTTCCTCTACACCCCCGCTACACGGAAACAAATATTTTTGAATCTGTAAAAACAAATAACAAATAACAAATAACAAATAACAATAAAACGTCTCAAATGGATTTGCTAACGCGGATGGTTGTAGTGGCGGCAAGGGCCTGAAGCATGCCGACCCTGCCATCACCGCCGTGGCCCTGGAGAGGCTGGCTGCTCACAGGGAGAGCTTCAGCGAGAATCAGCTCAAGAAGGACCCCCTGAACCCTCTCTACCTCGCCATAGAGGTACGCGGCTTGTTCTTGGCGTCACGACTTAACGCCACGCCATTGGGGTGAGGCTTACCTATCGCTGCATGCGAGCGCAGAACTCGATCGTGTGGCGTAACACCGCGTCGGTGCACAACTACCTCGACGTCTACCTGCGCCGCGCCGCCACTGCCAGCAAGCATATCAGGGAAGAGGTACGTCTTCACCACTCTACTTCACCCATCTCCTCTACACAAAAATATATTATGTTTTACACGTTTATTTATTTATTATTATTATTTATTGCGCTTCAAATAGGCCCAGAAGAAGGTGCTGCGCGCCTTGGCGGTGGACAAGCAGTCGTATCAGACGTGGGACAAGCTCTACCCGCGCTACGTTCTCCAGTCCACCCACGTCATCCTCTACCTCACCGATAAGTGGGACAAGTACGCTCGCGCTCCGCCCCACTCTCGCTGCTCCCCCCTGTGGCTGGGCTGACGTGGCATGACGTGGCATCGCAGGTACGTGCTGACGCAGGACAAGGGCACGATCCAGGCCAGCGACGTGGCGGAGACGATCCACAACTTCCTCTTCACGAACGACAAGATCGTCGAATCCAACTACCGACTCACCGTGCGGGTCAAGAAGGGCGCCAAGAAGGAGGCCAAGGTCGACCAGGCCGACATCGACGCCAGCAACGCCGCCTGCAAGGACCTCCTCAAGCGCACCGGCGCCAAGGTCTCGGCCGCCGGTTCCACGCGCCCCACCAGCAAGTCCCGCGCGCAGCACACCGGCGGCGCCCGCGCCTCCTCCCCTTCCGCCTCCTCCGGGTACGTGCACGCTGCGCAGGCCTGCCCCCCTCTTGCTGGTTCGGGCTCCCTCTTCTAACGCACGCCGTGTATGACCGCACACAGGTTCCTGGGCACTTTGGTGTACTTGCTGCTGTTCGTGTCTCTGGTTGCGGCCATCGCGGTGCTCTACTTGCGCCAGTCCCAGCCCGAGACCTACGACGAACTCCTGAGGACCGGACTGGCCTACTACCAGCAGGTGGGAGCCCATTTCCCTTTTTTTTTGCACACGCGCGCGCGCGACGCGGCACCTGACTCTGGGGCCGTTTTTTTCTCCAGGGCAAGGTGCAGGCCGCCCTGCTGAGCGCCGAGGCGTCAGCGAAGGCGCAGGAGCTGCTCGCCAAGGCCTACGAGCTCAAGGCCAAGTACATGGCCGCCAGCCCAGCAGCCGTGGTGGGCAAGGCCTAATGCGCCTGGGTTGAAGGGGCGGGAGGTGATACGAAATACTATTCCAACATGTCGCACATGAACGTTGTGTGTGCCGGCATGTTCTCACACCATAATTGTATGCATCGCCGTTTCGCTCCCTCTCTCTCCCTCCCCACTCTCCGGCTCTCTCCTTGTTAGGGCACGAGATCGCTCTTCTCTCTCTCTCTCCTTCAGGTGTATTTGCTGATCAGCTCCTTGAGCAGCTCTCGCCGTGTGCGGCGGAAGGGGACCGAGAACTGCTGCGCGTTCATCGCCTTGACCTCGGCGCTTATCACTGCCCCGCGCACAGGCGTAAGGAACCCACTTGTGGAAAGAGAGAGAGAGAGTGGGCGCGTACGTTTGGTGAGTAGAAAGTTGTGAAAGTGTTCGTCCTTGTCAAAGAGGGCGGGGTAGGGCAAGTAGGGCAGGTTGGGATGCACGCCCTGCTTGAAACAGAACGCCACCCTACACAACGAACAAGAGTCGCGGCAACGTGAGTCGACAACAGAGTCGCTCCCACCGCCAAGGCGTCGTTTTCTATATACATACCGGTATTTGTTGCCTTCGGGCTGGACCACGCAGAAGACGTGGTTGAACTGGGAGGCGATGTGCTCGGGCGAGAAGGGAATCTTGCCTCCGTCCCTGAACACCACCATCACCACGTCGTTGCCCAAATGCCTCTTCCGCTCCACCTGCGATCCCGAACACACTGTCACCTCACATCTCCCTTGGACGAGCGACCGAGAGAGGGAGAGAGGGAGTGAGGCAGAGAACGCCCACCTGCTGCTTGTCGTCCTCGGTAAAGGGGATGTAGGTGGAGACGTGGAACATCACCTCCCAGCCCTCATGCACGGTGTAGATGCTGTGCGTGCCCGTCAAGTCCGCTGTTGCCCCCACCCCCATTCATGGTCACTCGATTTGCCACCCCCCCCCCCGCCCAAGAGCCAGGGGGAGCGTACTGTGTACGTTGAGGCCTGCTCGATAGCGGTTCCACCCCTTCAACACCACCTTGTCCCCGAGCAGACCCAAAAATTCCTCGAATGCCGCGCTGCCAGTTCCTGCGTTGCCGGTGAGTGCGCGTGCGTGCCGTGCGGTAGGGAGTGCGTGGCATGCGTGCGGGTGGCCGTACTGTTGTTGTACATGTCGTTCTCGTCGTACTGGCCGTGGCTGGCGTAGAGCACCCCTATCTTGTACCCCCGAATGGACATCTTCTGCTCGTAGTGCACCAGGTTCTCCGACAACGAACTGCCCGGCCACGTCGACGCTCCCCTGCGTGTGCGCGACGGGGACACACAACCAGTTCACTCCTCTCCCTTTTTCTTTTTCTTTTTCTTTTCTTTTTCTCTGTCCGTGTCTCTCGTGTCGCGCCGGGAGGTGGGGCGGGGGGCATACCTCGCCGAGACACGCAGTCCCTCGTGGTCCGTGGAGCCGAGTGGCGTGCTTGTCGACAAATTATTGAGCCCGCGTGTGGCTGTGCCACACACACCACCCCGACCGTCAGCATACGCGTCGCATCACGACACGACACGCACGTTTGGATGAGGAGGAGGTTGTGTACATTGTCGGGTGATCTCGCCGGCTGAGCCATCGGCGGACGAGGCCGGCTCGGGAGCGGGAGCGGAGTCACCGGAGTCGAGTAGTCCGTACTTCTTGTCCCTGATCTCGAGCAGCCTGGCCTCCTGGAGCAGCGGCATCGCCTGCCTGAGGGCCTGCGCGCGCGCCTTCTTCGTGTCGACAGTCGTCGCGACCAGCAGCCGTTCGTCGCCCTGCGGTTGCCCCGCCAACAGCGAAAGGTAAAAATACAAAAACAGAACAAGAAAGGTAAAATACAAAAAAGGTAAAAATACAAAAACAGAACAAGAAAGGTAAAATACAAAAAAAGACAAGTGAGATCTGCGGGGCTGCGGGACGGACCGAGATGGTGCGGACGATGGCACGGTACACAAACTCCTTGCGCCTGGCTGACGTCATGCGCTTCTGGCCCCTGGTCTCCATGGAGATGATAATGGGCCGGTCAAGGTCGTCCGTCACCGCGTAGTGCTCCAGCTCTGCACTCCCCCCCCCCCCAAAGCCCACACACGTGCGGTGTTACTACCCATACGTGCGTGCGTGCGTGCGTGCGTGCGTGTGCGCGCATACCAACATCGGGCGGGTCGTGGAAGTAGGTCTTGTAGTAGGCGATGTTCTTGGGGAGCTGCCACGTGTAGCCCGGGTCGGCGACGTCCCGCTCTCCGCCCAGTTCGCGTTGGAAGCCGGGAATGTCTGCCACCAGCTCCGGGTCGGCGTCGGCGTCGGGCGGCAGCACGCGCTGCGCAAGCCAAATACAGCTCTTATTAGCACACACAACTCTTGTGCTCTCTCTCTCTCTCTCTCTCTGTGTGTGTGTGTGTGTGTGTGTGTGTGTGTGTGTGTGTGTGTGTGTGCGCGCGCGCGCGGTGTTACCTTTGGCCACACGCGCTTGGCCAGGTCCTTGGCGTTGGCCCAGTCGGGGTGGGGATTGCCGTCTATGATGACCTCGTCCTCGTCCTCGACCACGCTCAGACTGTCGGCCAAGCGATTGGTTGGTTCGCTGAGGGGAGGGAAGGGGAGGGGAGGGGCACGAGCGTTCGAGCGCGCGAGGTTGGGGGGGGGGAGTGTACGTCTCCATCGAGGACGTGCCCCGCGTGGTGCCCGTCTTGGCGATGAGCCGGTCCTTGAGCTTTCGTCCCGACAAGGCCTTGGGCAGCCGCGCCGTGAAGGTGGTGAGCTCGCGCGACATCTGTGACGAAAGGCCAACCCGCGTGTCAGTCACGAAACTGCCACGAATTGAGCGCGCGCGTGTCGTGTCGTGCCTTTCTGGTGTACGACTCGGAGTTGCGGAACCGATTCGTTGCCGCCGACGGAGGGGCGCCCGAGTCGCTCTCCTTCGAGCCCTCTCCCTCGCCTTCTTGTGGCCCGGTCGTGCTGCTGGAGGTGGAGGTGGTGGTGGAAGAGGAGGAGGAGGAGGAGGAAGTGGAGGAGGTGGGGCTGTTGGAGGTCGACGAGTCGCTCGTGTCCTTCTTGTTGACCTTCTTCCAGTCGCCCAGCCGCAGGCTGAGCCTTCGCTTGTCGCGCTTCTGTTCGACCTTGCCGGCATCGGAATCGATCGGCTCGGCTTCGTCGCCGCCCGAGCCGTCGCCGTCGTCATCGTCAGCGGCCCGGCCAGACCCGTCCGCCTTCTTGACGGGGCTGCTGCCCTCGGGCTCGGCTGCCCCGAACCCGACGCGGCTCCGGCGCTTGCCGGACTGCCTGCCGTCAATGTCCTCGGTCTCCTTGGCCTTGGCCTTCTTGGATGGGCTCCTGTCCTTGTCCTTCTTGGTCTTGCCGTCGGCCTTCTTAGGCGACTTGGATCCTCGGGCGGCGGGCTCCTTGGCCATCTTGCTGGTCTTGTTGTTGAAAGAACGCGAGCGCTTGATGCGCTTGCTGTCTGTTGGCAGCGCGGGAGACCGTGAGTTGTGTGTGCGTGTACTGCAGTAGTTTTGGGTAGGGAAGCAGAGGCATCCGTACTGCTGCTGGGGAGGAGGGGAGTGTTGTCGCCAATCTCTTCGCCATCGCCTTCGGGGAAGTCCCTGGGGCAGTAGGGGCGCCCCTGATGCACGTATACGGGCGACCCCACGTCTATCGCTATCTGTACGCAGCAGTTTGAATGGAAGCTCTATCTACGGCTAGCAAAAGCGGCAGGAGGGTACATCGCAGACAACGCAGGTGAAATGCTCAGGGTGCCATTTCTTGCCGATCGCCGAGATGCAACTGTCGTCTTCGATTGCCTGAAACCAATTTTTATATTGTTGAAATTCGAATTGAAGAAATGGGAGGCTACCTTGTGGCATTTGGCGCATTTGGGGAGAAAGGTTTCGTTGAAGTCCTTCTCACAGTAAGCCTTCCCATCTTTCTCGCAGAAAGGGGTATCCTGTGTGAAGGTCTGCTTGCACACGAAACAATGGAAGTGATGTGCGTGCCTGGGTGTTGAAATGGTGAAATTGAGTGAAGATTAGAGCGGGGAAGGGGAGCAGAGGGGGCGCACCAATACTTCCCCAGCGCCACAACTTTGTCCTGAAGGATGGGCTCGTTGCACTCGGCGCAGCGATCTGTGAGCTTGCTGGCGTGGCAGCTTGCGCAGTAAGGCCGCTCACGATAGAACTGACAGGGGACACCAGCCAACATCACCTTGCAACGCTTGCATCGAAAGTGCTCCTGATGATAAACCTTCCCCATAACCTGGTGATAGATCTTGTATGAGAGAACGATCAGGACTAAAACGGCCCTGCGCGCACCTCGACTTGCTCGGAGAGAACAGGTCGCTTACACTGCTCGCATCGAGGTTTGAAGCCGCTGCCGCGGCCTGTGCCTGCAAGAGCGTTCACGCAGGGAGAGGCTCGGTCGCCACTGGTGGATGGTGCCCTTCTTCTCCTGGCTATCTGGGCCGCTATACTTTCGTCCATCGACGCTCCCTCTTCAACTCGTCCAGCCTTGTTCCTTGTTTTATGGGTGTCTTTCCATTCTTGGCCGTGTTGTTTTTTTACAGTTTTTCTTGTTTCAAGGAGAGCCTAGCCGTCCATCGCATTCTCTCCTTCACATGCACTACTACATGCACCACAACCACCCGCACACCCATACCATAAAAAATAGCCTGTGTCCCACTGTGGTGGTGATGCAATGCTGAGGGAGAGCAACAAGAGAGAGAGAGAGAGAGAGAGGTGAAACCACAGGTGTCATAGAGTGAAGAATACTGGGGTTTTTTCAACATGGAGGTCACCCTGTTGCCAACCTGGTTCATCAATGATGGGAAAAATGGCAACACAAGGGTGCATGAGATCCAGGTTTATCATGTGTGTCAGTAATCATCATTTGAAGGTAAGTTACATGACAAAGCTTGACCTTGTGCTTGTGTAAGGAGAACAGTTGCAAAGAGCAGCTGCATAGTATGCTCACAGGATTGTACCAAGCATGCGCATGATGACATTGTACAATGTTTTATTCAGACCAAACTGAGGTGCGGAGAGTTAGAGGCGTGCTCCTTCCCCGCTAATCGTTTTGAACCTGGTTACCATGTTAAGCCGGCACCTTCTTCTGTCATCTTTACCATATTGATCAATATGGCAAAGATCACACAATATGGAAAGCGAACGGATAAGCGTGTCATTGCTCTTCTGCACATAGGTACGTTAAAAAGCAGCACGGATAAGCGTGCCGTTGCTCTCCTCACGCTTGTTGAAAGAAACGGAGGTTACGGTGGAGGCCTCTTCCCTTTTTCTTATTTCTCGAGCCATCCAAGGAGGAGACGAAGGAGATCCGCCAGAGCAATAGCACGCTCTAGATCTTGAGGTAAGCGACTATAAGGCCGGGTCTCCATCCTCTCCTTTGTTCCTCTTGAATTGCTTTACCTCAACACTCTGTTCTGCTCCCCCCCCCGCTATTTGAGCACTGCTAAATGTTCTATCGCTCATCCATCCACTGGCGCTTGCTCCGTCTTTGGCTGGTGCTCATCCAAAGGCTAGGTGGTGCCCGAGTTGCCGACCTGAGCTTGGCTTCACGCACACCGTTGCTATCGATACTTAGCAGTCTTTTTATGGTAAGTGCTTGTTTTAAAGGAAAGCATACCCCGTCCTGTCGTGACTGATAGTCCGTCCCAGATTGATCTGTGAGGTCCATCTTCAAGTTGCTGTTAAACGCAGAACCTATACAGGACAAGCGACCCTGCCCTCACTGACACGTAGCTGATCTCGCGACACATGACAAGGATGAGGATGATTTCCGGACTTCCGAGCTCCTTAGCAGGTGCGATCACCACTGTACTACTAGTCGCTACAATCTCTCTACTGGCCTTTCCGAGCACTGTTCAAGCTCAAAACATTACCTGTACCATTAATGCCACGGCGGCCTGTACCGCCAACGCTGATCTCACTCAGGTATCTGCAAAACCCCGCTCCTACCCCGGAATCCTGATCTCACAATCTCTCTGCACTTGGCTGCGACGGTGTGATACGACAGTGGAATCAAACCTACATCATATCGGTAATCCAGGCCCAGTTTAATAGCAACACACCCTATTTTGGCCCGACCTACAACTGGGATAATAATTTTTGGTGGGCAAACACTACGAGATCGCTCAACTTCTCGTACATGGCCATCGACACCAACTACTCGTCAGCTCAGCGCGTTCGCATCATCTCGATCAACTCTGCGGTTTTGACATCACTCTGTACGGCCGTTTTCAATAACGGCTCCGCAGTCGTCAATCGTTTCACAGGAGCAACTGCTGTGTGTCCGTCCCCGTCGCCCTCAGCCACGAATTCCCCATCTGCAACCGTCACACCGTCCTCTACGGCGACGCCCTCTAGCTCGCCATCGTTAACTCCAACAATATCAAGAACGCCAACCGTTACTCCCTCACCAACGCAGTCACCCACGCTCTCTCCAACCTCCTCTCCCACTGTGACGCCCACCGTGACTCCCTCTAGCACACTCTCTCCTACTCCTTCCATCACCTCAACTCCAACGCCGTCCTCTACCCCCACCTCCTCTCCCACCCGTTCACCTACAGCCTCACCCACCTCAAGCCCTACTCCCTCTACTTCTCTTACTCCAGCTGCGTCGCCCACCACCAGCCCCACCTCGTCCCCTACGCAGTCGCCTACGTCGTCTCCTACCAGCAGTCCAACCCCCAGCCCTTCTTCGACCAACTCTCCCACTTCCTCAGTCACACCGTCTCCGAGTTCGACAAGAACTCCCTCCGCTTCGGCCACACCTTCGGTTTCGGTTACAGCCAGCCCCTCTATCACTCCCACGAGTTCTGCCACCTCTTCACCGACCAGAACGCCCTCTGTAACACCAACTCCTTCGACCTCATGGTCGCCCACAACTTCGCCTACCAACTCCCCGACCTCGTCCCCGACCAGCAGTCCCACGCAGTCACCCACGCAGTCCCCCACCACCTCTCCCACTACCAGCCCTACCTCCTCGCCGTCGCCAAGCTCCACTGTAACCCCGTCCCCCACGCCATCCCCCACGCAATCGCCCACGCCTTCCGTCACTTCAACTGCCACGCCGTCCCCTACAGCATCTGTTTCACCCACTCAGTCCCCCACGTCCACTGTTACCCCTTCGCCCTCTAGCACTGCGACGGTGAGCCCCTCAAGTAGTCCCACGTCGTCCCCCACGCGATCACCCACGCAATCCCCCACGCCTTCCGTCACTCCCACCACCACGCCGTCACCCACAGCGTCTGTATCACCAACCCAGTCCCCCACGTCCACTGTCACCCCTACGCCCTCAAGCACTGCGACGGTGAGCCCCTCAAGTACTCCCACTCCGTCGCCCACGCAATCGCCTACGCAATCGCCCACGCCTTCCATCACTCCCACCACCACGCCGTCACCCACAGCGTCTGTATCACCAACCCAGTCCCCCACGTCCACTGTCACCCCTTCGCCCTCAAGCACTGCGACGGTGACCCCCTCGAGCACTCCCACTCCCTCGCCCACACGATCGCCCACGACAAGCCCTACCTCGTCCCCCACGCAGTCGGCGACCTCCAGCCCCACTCCTTCGGCGACTCAGTCCCCTACACAGTCTCCCACCAGCTCACCGACCTCGTCACCTACTTCTTCGGTCACCCCAACCGCTAGCCCGACAACGACACCCACGCAGTCGCCAACGCAGTCGCCCACCCAGTCGCCCACCCAGTCGCCCACCCAGTCGCCCACCCAGTCGCCAACACCTTCACCCACCAACTCGCCTACTCGGTCACCCACCAACTCACCTACCCCAAGTCCCACTGCCTCTGTTACCCCGACTCAGTCTCCGACTCAGTCTCCCACCTCTTCGCCCACTTCATCGCCCACGAACTCCCCCACGAACTCACCCACGCAGACGCCCACGCAGAGTCCCACACAGAGTCCCACGCCGTCGCCAACCACCTCACCGACTTCAAGCCCCACACCGTCTATCTCCGTGACGGCATCTCCCACTTCCACGGTCACCCCAACCGTGACTCCCACCACGACGCCTACCAGCTCTCCCACTCAGTCGCCCACCACCTCGCCTACAAGCTCTCCCACTCAGTCGCCCACCACCTCGCCTACCAGCTCTCCCACTCAGTCGCCCACCACCACGCCCACACCGTCCCCCTCGGCTAGCGGATCTCCCTCGGCCACGATAACGCCCACCCCGAGTCCTACCTCCTCTCCCACGCAATCGCCCACTACTTCGCCGACCTCAAGCAGGACCCCGTCGCCTACTAGTACTCCTTCGCCCACCCTCACCCCGACCATCTCGGGGACCCCCACCTTCTCTCCCAGCACCAGCCCTACCTCGACGCCCTCTGTGTCCAGCACCACAACACCCACGGTATCGCCGTCGAGCACCCGTACGCCTTCTCCGACTTCCTCCGTGACTCCATCGCCATCGGCGACAAACTCTCCCACCCCCTCGAGGACTCCCTCCAACTCCCCTAGCGCTACCACGACCCCCTCGCCTACCACCTCCCCCACCAACTCCCCTACAAGCTCGCCTACCCGCTCCGTAACCCCCTCGCCCTCGCCCACAAGTTCGACGACGCCCACGCCCTCTCCATCCAGCTCTGTTACGGCTTCGCCCACTGCATCGATCACGGTGAGTCCGTCGTCCAGCCGGACTCCCACCCCGACGGTTACGCCCACGGCTTCGCCGACTTCGTCGCCTACCACGAGCCCTACGAGCTCGCCTACAAGCACTGTGACTCCCACTTCTTCTCCCACCAGCTCGCCTACAGCTTCGCCTACTGCGTCGATTTCGGTGAGTCCGTCGTCCACCCAGACCCCTACGCCTTCCGTTACTCCCACTCGTTCGCCGACCTCGTCGCCTACCATGAGCCCTACGAGCTCTCCTACAAGCTCCGTGACTCCCACTCCTTCTCCCACCAGCACGCCTACAGCTTCGCCTACTGCGTCGATTTCGGTGAGTCCGTCGTCCACCCAGACTCCGACGCCTTCGGTTACGCCCACGACTTCGCCGACTTCGTCGCCTACCACGAGTCCTACAAACTCGCCTTCAAGCACCGTGACGCCCACCCCTTCGCCGTCCAGTACACCTACAACATCGCCAACTGCATCGATCTCGGTCAGTCCGTCGTCCACTCAGACCCCGACGCCTTCGGTAACGCCCACGAATTCACCGACTTCGTCGCCTACCCCGAGCCCTACGAGCTCGCCTACAAGCACCGTGACGCCCACGCCCTCGCCAACCACTACGCCAACCACCACACCGACTCCGACCATCTCCAATACTCCATCGCCCACCAACAGCCCTACACCTTCGCCTACGTCATCGCCCACGAGCAGTCCAACGACCTCACCCACACCATCGAGTACATCCTCACCCACGAACAGCCCGACCCCGTCGCCCACGACATCTCCCACTCCGACAATATCGGTCACTCCGTCAGCAACGCAATCGCCAACGCAGTCGCCCACGCCGTCGCCCACGCAGTCACCCACGCAGTCGCCCACTAGCTCTCCGACGCAGTCTCCCACCCAATCCCCCACTCAGTCGCCCACGAGCTCTCCGACGCAGTCGCCGACCCGGACTCCGTCGCCTACCAGCTCCCCGACCCCCTCAGTCACGCCCTCGCAGTCGGCAACCACCTCACCGACGAGCTCACCCACCTCTACTCCCACTTTAACGCCTACTCAGTCGCCCTCCAGCACAGTAACGCCAACACCCTCAGTAACACCGTCATCCTCAGCCACCAACAGCCCTACGCAGTCTCCCACGTCCTCGCCCACGCCCTCATCCACCCAGTCTCCCACCCAGTCGCCCTCGCCATCGGCCACTATCTCGCTGACTCCCTCCCCGACCGTCACGCCCTCGGTGACGCCAACCAGTACCCCCACCAACTCGCCCACCGCATCGCCGACGCAGTCTCCCACTTCGTCAGTGACCCCGACTGCCTCGCCCACTTCTTCTCGGACGTCATCACCGTCATCCACCCCCACCATCAGCAGCACGCCCACTCCATCAGTCTCTACCTCGAACACGCAGACTCCCAGCCCTACCCCCTCGATCTCGAGGTCACCCGCGCCCTCACACTCGGCTTCAAAATCGCCCACTCCTTCGCCTACTCCGTCGGTGACTCCCACCTTGAGCCCCACGCCTTCGGTCACCCCTACGCCCTCGCCCTCCTCCTCGCAATCGCCCACCCAATCGCCTACACCCTCTGTCACGCCGTCGCCGTCGCCGTCCCCGTCGCAGTCTTCCACTCAGTCGCCCACTCCATCGCCCTCGATCACTGCGACCCTCTCGCCGTCCTCGACGCCAAGTCCCACATCAACTCCGACCTCCACGCCGCTGGTCAACAACACATGTACCTACATGTTCAACGCCATCTACTCGCAGGGATCGCCGTTCGCCTCCGTGGGTTCGGACACGCTGTTCTACAGTGCTACCGTGGCAGCGTGGGACAACTACATGCCGGTCGACGCCAACTTCAGCATTTACGTGCTCGGCTACTCAGTCTCGTCTGACTGGACCACGATCTACTTGATCTACAGCATCTACTTCACTCCTGCTACGCTGAGCGACTTCGTGCTGAATCAGATCTCTCAGGTCTCGACCGACGCCCTCATCGCGATCACCGGCTCCGGCGATTCTCAGGACAGTTCGCTCTCTTCGCAAGCTTCTGGCGTGCAGTGCTACGTTCCACCCTCGGCCACGCCCACCAGTTCGCCGACTCCCTCCAATACGCCCACGCAGTCGCCCACGCCTTCGCAGACGCCCTCGCCCTCGCCCACTCCTTCGGTCACTCCCACTCAGTCCCCGACGCAGTCGCCAACGCAGAGCCCTACCATGTCGCCGACTCCTTCGCCCACTCAGTCGCCCACACAGTCGCCCACGCAGTCGCCGACACAGTCGCCCACGCAGTCGCCCACGCAGTCGCCGACACAGTCGCCGACCCAGTCGCCCACGCAGTCCCCCACCCAGTCGCCGACGTCAAGCGTTACTCCTACTCCGTCGCCTACCCAGTCGCCTACAAACTCTCCCACGCAGTCTCCTACGCAGTCTCCAACGCAGTCACCTACCTCCAGTGTGACCTCCACTGTAACTCCTACGCAAACTCCGACCCAGTCGCCCACCCAATCCCCGACACCATCACCTACTCAGTCGCCAACGCAGTCTCCCACTCAGTCTCCCACGCAGTCACCCACCTCCTCCGTTACCCCGACGCAGTCACCTACTCAGTCGCCCACGCAGTCGCCCACGTCGAGTGTCACGCCCACGCCGTCGCCCTCGCAGTCGCCAACTTCGACGGTAACGCCGACTAGGTCGCCGACGCAATCACCTACGCAGTCTCCTACGCAGTCTCCCACGCCTAGCGTGACTCCGACCCAGTCGCCCACACAGTCGCCGACTCAATCACCCACGCAGTCGCCAACGCAGTCGCCCACGCCGTCACCCACCCCCAGCGTGACGCCGACCCAGTCGCCAACGCAGTCGCCCACGCAGTCGCCGACATCGAGCGTGACACCCACTCAATCACCCACGCAGTCGCCTACCCAGTCACCCACGCAGTCGCCCACTTCGAGCGTGACGCCTACCCAATCGCCCACGCAGTCGCCGACTCAGTCCCCCACCCAGTCACCCACATCCAGCGTGACACCGACTCAGTCCCCCACCCAGTCGCCCACTCAGTCGCCGACGTCGAGTGTGACACCGACCCCTTCGCCAACGCAGTCACCCACCCAGTCGCCCACCCAATCGCCGACACAGTCTCCCACCCAGTCACCCACATCCAGCGTGACCCCGACTCAGTCGCCCACTCGTTCACCTACGCAGTCACCCACGTCGAGCGTGACCCCGACCCAGTCGCCAACGCAGTCTCCCACCCAGTCGCCGACTCCCAGCGTGACCCCCACGCAGTCGCCCACGCAGTCGCCTACGTCCAGTGTGACGCCAACTCAGTCGCCCACGCAGTCGCCCACGCAGTCGCCAACCTCGAGCGTGACTCCGACCCAGTCACCCACTCAATCGCCTACGCAGTCACCCACCCAATCGCCCACGCAGTCACCCACCCAATCGCCTACGCAGTCCCCGACGCAGTCGCCCACTCAGTCGCCGACGTCGAGCGTGACCCCGACCCAGTCCCCGACTCAATCGCCTACGCAGTCACCCACTCAGTCACCCACTCCAAGTGTTACCCCGACGCAGTCACCCACTCAGTCACCCACTCCGAGCGTGACCCCTACCCAGTCACCTACGCAGTCACCCACGCAGTCGCCCACTCAGTCGCCGACTCAGTCGCCCACGCAGTCGCCCACTCAGTCCCCGACCCAGTCGCCCACGCAGTCGCCGACTTCGAGCGTGACTCCGACCCAGTCGCCCACCCAATCGCCCACCCAGTCCCCGACGCAGTCGCCCACACAGTCGCCTACACCAAGTGTTACCCCGACGCAGTCGCCCACGCAGTCTCCTACGCCGTCACCCACTCAGTCACCCACTCCTAGTGTGACCCCGACTCAGTCGCCGACGCAGTCACCCACTCCGAGTGTTACTCCCACGCAGTCGCCCACACAGTCACCTACGCAGTCGCCCACGCAGTCGCCCACTTCGAGCGTGACGCCGACTCAGTCGCCCACGCAGTCGCCCACGCAGTCTCCTACCCCTAGCGTGACGCCGACTCAGTCCCCCACTCGTTCACCTACGCAGTCGCCCACGTCGAGCGTTACCCCGACCCAGTCGCCTACGCAGTCCCCCACGCAGTCACCCACGTCCTCTGTGACACCGACTCAGTCGCCTACCCAGTCACCCACTCAGTCGCCGACATCGAGCGTGACCCCGACTCAGTCGCCCACGCAGTCTCCCACTCAGTCTCCGACTCAGTCGCCAACCCAGTCTCCGACTCAGTCGCCCACGCAGTCGCCTACCCAATCGCCCACTCCCAGCGTGACACCGACTCAATCACCCACTCAGTCACCTACTCAGTCACCCACCCAATCGCCCACGCAGTCCCCTACTCAGTCGCCGACGCAGTCGCCCACGCAGTCTCCCACTTCGAGCGTGTCTCCGACTCAGTCACCTACTCCCAGTGTGACTCCGACCCAGTCGCCCACTCAGTCGCCTACCCAGTCGCCCACTCAGTCACCTACTCCCAGTGTGACTCCGACCCAGTCGCCCACGCAGTCGCCCACCCAGTCGCCCACGCAGTCGCCCACTCAGTCACCTACTCCCAGTGTGACTCCGACCCAGTCGCCCACTCAGTCGCCTACTCAGTCCCCTACCCAGTCGCCCACCCAGTCACCCACGCAGTCGCCTACCCAGTCGCCCACCCAGTCGCCTACTCAGTCGCCCACCCAATCGCCCACCCAGTCGCCGACGCAGTCGCCCACCCAATCGCCCACCTCGAGCGTTACACCTACCCAGTCGCCCACTCAGTCGCCCACCCCGTCGCCGACTCCGAGCGTGACTCCGACCCAGTCGCCGACTCAGTCACCCACCCAGTCTCCCACTCAGTCACCGACCCAGTCGCCCACTCCATCACCCACGCAGTCGCCGACATCGAGCGTGACGCCGACACAGTCACCTACGCAGTCACCTACACCGAGCGTTACGCCCACTCAGTCACCCACGCAATCGCCGACGCAGTCACCCACACAATCGCCCACTTCTAGCGTGACCCCGACCCAGTCGCCGACTCGGTCACCCACGCCGTCGCCTTCGTCAACCGTGACACCTACGCAGTCGCCCACGCAGTCACCCACTCAGTCACCAACGTCTTCTGTGACTCCGACGCAGTCCCCTACATCGAGCGTGACCCCGACGCAGTCACCCACGCAATCGCCCACTCAGTCTCCGACGTCAAGCGTGACGCCGACTCAGTCACCGACGCAGTCGCCCACGCAATCACCGACGCAGTCGCCGACGCAATCGCCCACTCAGTCACCTACGTCAAGCGTTACGCCGACTCAGTCGCCGACCCAATCACCCACTCAGTCGCCTACGCAGTCGCCCACATCTTCTGTGACACCGACTCAGTCCCCCACCCAGTCCCCGACTCAGTCCCCGACGCAATCTCCCACGCAGTCGCCTACGTCAAGCGTGACGCCGACTCAGTCCCCCACTCAATCGCCCACTCAGTCGCCCACTCAGTCGCCCACCCAGTCACCGACGCAATCGCCCACTCAGTCGCCCACGCAGTCCCCTACGTCGAGCGTGACACCGACTCAGTCGCCGACCCAGTCCCCCACATCTTCCGTGACACCGACACAGTCGCCTACCCAGTCTCCCACCCAGTCGCCAACTCAGTCGCCCACGCAGTCGCCCACGCAATCCCCGACTCAGTCGCCCACCCAGTCTCCCACGTCGAGCGTTACACCAACTCAGTCACCCACCCAGTCACCTACCCAGTCGCCTACGTCTAGTGTGACACCGACTCAGTCGCCCACGCAGTCGCCAACCCAGTCACCGACGCAATCGCCTACCCAATCACCGACGCAGTCGCCCACCCAGTCGCCAACACAGTCGCCCACCCAGTCGCCAACTCAGTCGCCCACTTCGAGCGTCACGCCCACGCAGTCGCCGACTCAGTCGCCGACGCAGTCTCCGACGTCGAGCGTGACACCGACCCAGTCGCCCACTCAGTCCCCGACGTCGAGCGTGACGCCGACCCAGTCGCCCACTCAGTCCCCGACCCAGTCGCCCACTTCTTCTGTGACACCGACTCAGTCGCCCACCCAGTCACCTACACAGTCGCCCACGCAATCACCGACGCAATCACCGACTCAGTCGCCCACCCAGTCACCCACCCAGTCACCTACACAGTCCCCCACGCAGTCTCCCACTCAATCTCCCACGCAGTCGCCCACATCCTCGGTGACGCCGACCCAGTCGCCCACCCAGTCGCCCACCCAGTCTCCGACTCGGTCGCCCACGCAATCACCTACGCAATCACCGACTCAGTCGCCCACCCAGTCGCCCACCCAGTCGCCTACGTCCAGTGTGACCCCGACCCAGTCGCCCACCCAGTCGCCGACGTCCAGTGTGACTCCAACCCAGTCGCCGACCCAGTCGCCCACCCAGTCGCCGACTTCTAGCGTGACGCCTACCCAGTCACCAACACGGTCGCCCACCCAGTCGCCTACATCGAGCGTGACGCCGACCCAGTCACCGACCCAGTCGCCCACGCAGTCACCAACGGCCTCTGTGACTCCGACTCAGTCGCCTACGCAGTCGCCCACGCAATCGCCGACGTCGAGCGTGACGCCCACTCAGTCGCCCACGCAGTCGCCCACGTCGAGTGTGACCCCGACCCAGTCGCCTACTTCCAGTGTGACGCCGACTCAGTCGCCTACTCCGTCACCCACCCAGTCGCCCACGTCGAGCGTGACCCCGACCCAGTCCCCGACCCAGTCACCTACATCGAGTGTGACTCCGACCCAGTCGCCCACCCAGTCGCCGACTCCTAGTGTGACCCCGACTCAGTCGCCCACGCAGTCTCCCACTTCGAGTGTGACTCCGACCCAGTCGCCAACTCAGTCACCTACGCAATCGCCCACTTCGAGCGTGACTCCGACCCAGTCGCCAACGCAGTCGCCTACGCAGTCGCCAACCCAATCGCCAACGCAGTCGCCTACGCAGTCGCCTACGCAGTCTCCCACTTCGAGCGTGACTCCTACTCAGTCGCCCACCCAGTCGCCAACTCAATCGCCTACTCAGTCGCCTACCCAGTCGCCAACTCAGTCGCCTACCCAGTCGCCAACTCAGTCGCCCACTCCGAGCGTCACGCCGACCCAGTCGCCCACGCAGTCTCCCACTTCGAGTGTGACTCCGACCCAGTCGCCCACTCAGTCACCTACGCAATCGCCCACTTCGAGCGTGACCCCGACCCAGTCGCCAACGCAGTCGCCTACGCAGTCGCCAACCCAATCGCCAACGCAGTCGCCGACGCAGTCTCCCACTTCGAGTGTGACTCCGACCCAGTCGCCCACTCAGTCACCTACGCAATCGCCAACTTCAAGCGTGACTCCGACCCAGTCGCCGACGCAGTCGCCTACCCAGTCGCCCACCCAGTCGCCCACCCAGTCGCCTACCCAGTCGCCCACCCAGTCGCCTACGCAGTCGCCGACTCCAAGCGTTACTCCTACCCAGTCGCCGACCCAATCCCCGACGCAGTCTCCCACCCAGTCACCCACACAGTCTCCCTCGCAGTCGCCTACCCAATCACCCACTTCGAGTGTGACCCCTACCCAGTCTCCCACCCAGTCCCCCACCCAGTCGCCCACTCCGAGCGTGACTCCTACCCAGTCTCCAACTCAGTCACCGACTCAGTCGCCCACTCCGAGTGTGACGCCGACCCAGTCGCCCACTTCGAGCGTGACTCCTACCCAGTCGCCCACTCAGTCCCCCACACAGTCGCCCACATCGAGCGTGACTCCGACCCAGTCGCCAACTCAGTCGCCTACACAGTCGCCCACTCCGAGTGTGACCCCGACCCAGTCGCCCACCCAGTCCCCGACTTCGAGTGTGACTCCGACCCAGTCCCCGACGCAGTCGCCTACGCAGTCACCGACTTCGAGCGTGACCCCGACGCAGTCGCCCACCCAGTCCCCGACTCAGTCGCCCACTTCGAGCGTCACGCCGACTCAGTCGCCCACCCAGTCGCCTACTCAGTCGCCCACTTCGAGCGTCACGCCGACCCAGTCGCCCACCCAGTCACCGACCCAGTCGCCCACTTCAAGCGTGACACCGACCCAGTCACCCACTCAGTCTCCGACGTCGAGCGTTACCCCGACTCAGTCACCCACGCAGTCACCCACGCAGTCGCCAACATCCAGTGTGACCCCCACGCAGTCGCCTACTCAGTCGCCCACGCAGTCACCGACTCAGTCACCCACTCAGTCGCCCACTCCAAGCGTGACGCCCACACAGTCGCCCACTCAGTCGCCGACGCAGTCTCCGACATCGAGCGTGACACCGACGCAGTCGCCCACTCAGTCACCTACTCAGTCACCCACCTCGAGCGTGACTCCGACCCAGTCGCCCACTCAGTCCCCAACACAGTCGCCAACTCCAAGCGTGACGCCCACGCAGTCACCCACTCAGTCGCCGACGTCGAGCGTTACACCGACTCAGTCGCCCACCCAGTCTCCGACCCAGTCGCCCACTTCAAGTGTGACACCGACCCAGTCGCCCACCCAGTCGCCCACCCAGTCACCGACGCAATCGCCTACTCAATCGCCGACTCAGTCGCCGACTTCGAGCGTGACGCCGACTCAGTCGCCCACCCAGTCTCCGACTCAGTCGCCCACTTCGAGCGTGACGCCCACGCAGTCGCCCACTCAGTCTCCGACGCCAAGCGTAACGCCCACGCAGTCACCCACGCAGTCGCCCACGCAATCGCCGACGTCGAGCGTGACGCCGACTCAGTCGCCAACGCAGTCGCCCACTCAGTCTCCGACCTCGAGCGTGACGCCCACCCAGTCGCCCACACAGTCGCCCACGTCGAGCGTAACGCCCACTCAGTCACCGACCCAGTCGCCCACCCAGTCGCCGACGTCCAGTGTGACGCCCACTCAGTCACCGACCCAATCGCCCACCCAGTCGCCCACTTCGAGCGTCACGCCAACACAGTCACCGACTCAGTCGCCCACACAGTCGCCGACGCCGAGCGTGACGCCCACGCAGTCACCCACGCAGTCTCCGACCTCGAGCGTCACGCCTACCCAGTCGCCCACGCAGTCGCCCACGCAATCGCCCACGTCAAGCGTGACGCCGACGCAGTCGCCCACTTCAAGCGTGACGCCGACTCAGTCGCCAACGCAGTCGCCCACCCAGTCTCCGACGCCGAGCGTGACGCCCACCCAGTCGCCGACACAGTCGCCGACGCCCAGTGTGACGCCCACTCAGTCACCAACGCAGTCGCCCACGCAGTCACCGACGTCGAGCGTCACGCCGACGCAGTCACCGACCCAGTCGCCCACACAGTCACCGACGTCCAGTGTGACGCCCACTCAGTCACCGACCCAGTCGCCCACACAGTCGCCGACGTCCAGTGTGACGCCCACTCAGTCGCCTACCCAGTCGCCCACCCAGTCGCCCACTTCTAGCGTGACGCCAACACAGTCACCGACTCAGTCGCCCACGCAGTCACCGACTTCGAGCGTCACTCCAACGCAGTCACCGACCCAGTCGCCCACACAGTCGCCGACGTCGAGCGTGACGCCCACTCAGTCGCCTACCCAGTCGCCCACCCAGTCGCCGACTTCTAGCGTGACGCCAACACAGTCACCGACTCAGTCGCCCACACAATCGCCGACGCCGAGCGTGACGCCGACCCAGTCACCGACCCAGTCGCCGACCCAGTCACCAACGGCCTCTGTGACCCCGACTCAGTCGCCTACGCAGTCGCCCACGCAGTCGCCGACGTCGAGCGTGACGCCCACTCAGTCGCCCACGCAGTCGCCCACGCAGTCGCCGACGTCGAGTGTGACCCCGACTCAGTCGCCGACTCAGTCTCCTACTTCGAGCATGACGCCCACGCAGTCACCCACTCAGTCGCCGACGTCTAGCGTTACACCGACTCAGTCACCCACCCAGTCGCCCACCCAGTCGCCTACTTCAAGCGTAACCCCGACTCAGTCGCCCACCCAGTCGCCCACCCAGTCGCCTACTCAGTCGCCGACGCAGTCACCGACTCAGTCGCCCACGTCAAGCGTGACGCCGACTAAGTCGCCCACCCAGTCGCCTACTCAGTCTCCGACGCCGAGCGTGACGCCGACTCAGTCGCCCACCCAATCGCCGACTCAGTCACCCACCCAGTCGCCCACTCAGTCACCGACTCAGTCTCCCACGCAGTCACCGACTCAGTCACCCACGTCCTCGGTGACGCCCACCCAGTCGCCCACTCAGTCGCCCACCCAGTCGCCCACTGCCAGTGTTACCCCGACGCAGTCGCCGACATCAACTGTGACACCGACTCAGTCGCCCACTCAGTCGCCTACCCAGTCGCCTACATCTAGCGTGACCCCCACCCAATCTCCCACACAGTCGCCGACTCAATCGCCCACCCAGTCTCCGACTCAGTCACCTACTCAGTCACCCACGCCATCACCCACCAACTCGCCGACTCAGTCTCCGACCCAGTCGCCCACGCAGTCGCCCACGCAATCGCCCACCTCTAGCGTGACACCGACTCAGTCGCCGACCCAGTCGCCGACCCAGTCACCGACTCCTAGCGTGACTCCGACTCAGTCGCCCACTCAGTCTCCGACCCCGTCGCCCACCCAGTCACCGACCCAGTCGCCCACTCAATCGCCGACCCAGTCGCCGACATCGAGCGTGACGCCCACCCAGTCGCCCACACAGTCTCCGACTCAGTCACCCACCTCCAGCGTGACGCCCACCCAATCACCCACGCAGTCACCCACATCCAGCGTGACGCCCACGCAGTCGCCCACGCAGTCGCCAACCCAGTCTCCGACTCCGAGTGTGACATCCACGCAGTCGCCGACTCAATCACCGACCCAGTCGCCCACGCAGTCGCCCACCCAGTCGCCGACTCAGTCGCCTACTTCGAGCGTGACGCCCACGCAGTCGCCCACCCAGTCGCCGACTCAGTCGCCCACATCTAGCGTGACGCCCACCCAATCACCGACCCAGTCACCCACTCAATCCCCCACGCAGTCTCCTACGCAGTCGCCCACTCAGTCGCCCACCTCGAGCGTTACACCAACCCAGTCGCCCACTCAGTCGCCCACCCCGTCGCCGACTCCGAGCGTGACTCCGACCCAGTCGCCGACTCAGTCACCCACCCAGTCTCCCACTCAGTCACCGACCCAGTCGCCCACTCCATCACCCACGCAGTCGCCGACACCAAGCGTGACGCCGACTCAGTCGCCCACACAGTCACCGACGCAGTCGCCCACACAGTCCCCGACACAGTCCCCCACGCAGTCCCCCACGCCCAGTGTCACTCCGACTCAGTCGCCTACGCAGTCACCCACTCAGTCGCCCACCTCCAGCGTGACTCCAACTCAGACGCCCACGCAGTCGCCGACATCGAGCGTGACGCCGACTCAGTCACCCACGCAGTCGCCTACTCAATCGCCGACGCAGTCGCCCACGCAATCTCCCACGCCTTCCCCCACGCAGTCGCCGACCCAGTCTCCGACGTCAAGCGTGACGCCCACGCAGTCGCCGACCCAGTCGCCCACGCAGTCGCCCACGCAGTCCCCAACTTCAAGCGTGACGCCCACGCAGTCGCCCACGCAGTCGCCTACTCAGTCGCCGACATCGAGCGTGACTCCCTCCCAGACGCCGACTCAGTCGCCCACGCAGTCGCCTACGCAGTCGCCCACACAGTCGCCAACTCAGTCGCCGACCCAATCGCCCACCCAGTCGCCCACCCAGTCGCCCACGCCGAGCGTTACGCCTACCCAATCGCCTACCAACTCGCCCACGCAGTCGCCCACGCGGTCGCCAACCGTTACCCCGACTCAGTCGCCGACTCAATCGCCGACACAGTCCCCTACGTCAAGCGTGACGCCCACGGTGACTCCCACTCAGTCCCCGACCCAGTCGCCCACCAACTCGCCCACGCAGTCGCCGACCAGGTCTCCTACACCGTCGCCATCGTCGACCGTCACGCCCACAGTGACTCCCACCCAGTCCCCGACCCAGTCGCCCACCCAGTCGCCCACCCAGTCGCCCACTAACTCTCCCACCCAGTCCCCGACCACATCTCCCACACCGTCGCCAACGTCGACTGTCACGCCCACGGTGACTCCCACTCAGTCCCCGACCCAGTCGCCCACCAACTCGCCCACCCAATCGCCCACTCAGTCGCCGACCCAGTCGCCCACAAACTCGCCGACTCAGTCACCCACCCAATCACCCACTACATCGCCCACCAATTCTCCGTCATCAACCGTGACTCCCACCGTGACGCCGACCCAGACCCCAACCCAGTCGCCCACGCCTTCCCCGACTCAGTCGCCGACCCCGTCTCCCACGCAGTCGCCCACTCAGTCGCCGAGCCAGTCACCGACGCAGTCGCCCACGCAGTCGCCCACCAACTCGCCCACTCAGTCCCCCACACAGTCGCCGTCACAGACCCCGACCCCGTCCTCCACTCAGTCGCCCACCAACTCCCCTACCCAGTCGCCCACGCAGTCGCCCTCGCAGTCGCCGACTCAGTCGCCCACCCAGTCGCCCACCCAGTCGCCCACCCAGTCCCCCACCTCGTCTGTCACACCTACTCCCACCGTGTCGCCCACCGTGACACCTACCCAGTCGCCGACTCAGTCACCGACCCAGTCGCCCACCCAGTCTCCCACGCAGTCGCCGACCCATTCGCCCACGCAGTCGCCCACCTCCTCACCCACTGCTTCCATATCCGTTTCGCCCACCAAGAGCCCCACACCGTCGCCCACCACGACGCCCACTCCCAGCGCGACGCCTACGTCGACCAGGACACCCACGCCGTCGCCTACCAGCTCGCCAACATCCAGCGTAACTCCTACCGGCACACCCTCGTCAAGTCACACGCCCACGTCTACGCCATCGGCAAGCAGGACAGCGTCACCAACGCCGTCGTCGTCAGTAACCCCGTCGTCCACCCCCTCGGGCTCTCCGACAGTGAGCGTAACTCCCACGACCACACCGACCTTCAGCGTCACGCCGACCAGCACGCCCAGCTCCAGCCAGACGCCCACCACCACGCCGACGGCCAGCGCAACTCCCACCACCACTCCCTCGCCCACCAGGACGCCAAGCCCTTCTCCCACCACATCACCAACAACCAGCGCCACGCCGACCAGCTCGCCCAGTTCCAGCCAGACGCCTACCACCACACCGACGGCCAGCCCAACTTCCACCCCAACGCCCTCGCCCACCAGGACGGCAAGCCCTTCTCCCACCACAACACCAACAACCAGCGCCACGCCGACCAGCTCGCCCAGCTCCAGCCAAACACCCACCACCACCCCGACGGCCAGCGCAACTTCTACCCCTACGCCATCATCCACCAGGACGCCAAGCCCATCTCCCACCACAACGCCAACAACGAGCGCTACGCCGACTGCAACATCGTCCCCGAGCAGGAGCCCCACCTCCTCACCAACGAGTTCAGTATCACCGTCGGGCACCCCCACCACTACCCCGTCCAACTCGGCCTCGCTCACCCCAGGCCTGAGCCCGTCCAACTCCAACTCGCCGACACCATCATTGTCGCGCACGCCTACCGCTACGCCCACCAGCACGCCGTCACCCACGCGCACTCCTTCGTCGACGCCCACCACGACGCCCTCCAATTCCGGCACACCTTCGTCCAGCCGTAGCCCGGTGATCGTCAATGGCACGGCCGCTGGTGGAGGAGGCATCGACATTGGCATCATCGCCGCTGGAGTAGCCATTCCGCTGGCCATTGCAGCAGTGGCTGCCGTCGGAGCAGCGGCTGCCCTCCTGGTGTGGAAGATGAGACGCAACGCAACGCCTTCCATCCCTGCCATGTCCACCGACGTCGGATCAGTGAACGCCCTCACCGTCTCGCCGCTCTACGAGTCACGCACGCAAACGCATGTCAACGAACTGTACGCGGGCGACGAGGCGCCGATATCGCCGTTCGCCTCCTCAGCCCTCGACAACCGAGACGACGTGTTGCGAGCGCACAACATGTCCTGGGACCGTGTGTAATCTCACACGCGGCCACCACATCAACGCATCTTTCCTTCTACTCCCGATCACAACCAGCCGAGCATAACAGCCTTTGGACGTCCTCGCTCACCGGAAATGGGTGAGGCCGATCTACCAGCTGCGTGTTCCTTTGGTGGTCCTTTTCTCCCATTTTATTTTAGCAATTTTTTGAGCATTCTGTAAAAACATTTTTTTCTTCAGTAAAACCAATTTTTTTGCGTTTCACCCATCGGTTGCATTGCTACGGCAGGAGAGACTTGGCTGTTTTGCGAGTTGATTTCATCTTAGATAAATGCAACAAAAATAAATAACAAATCAATAAATTATCGGTCTGTTCAGAAGCCAGAGGGACGGCCCAGTTTGCGCGGGTCAGACGCGGCGTAGAGGTAGCCGTCGTCGCCCAGCTGCACCGCCGCCACCACACCCACCTCCTCCATGACCGCCATCTGCATAGAGAGGGAGAGAGAGAGAGAGGAACGAGGCAACGTGTCGGTTACACGCGTTGGTGATCGCAAGAGAGGAGGACATACGTCGTGTCCTATCTTCTTGAGATACGAGGTGATGGCCGACGGGAAGGCGGCCTCGGTGTAGACGTAGGGCGGCAAGAGTTGGTTGTGGAGGCGCGGCGACGATACCGCCTTCCACACGTCCTGCTTGTAGGCCACCACTCCCAGCAGAGCCTTGTCACACAACACAACACAACACAACACAACACAACACAACACAACACAACACAACACAACACAACACAACACGTTATGAATACAACGTGACATCGTGCTTAGCTACGCGTGCGGCGATGCGTGTGTGTGCGTTGGCACCTGTAGGGTGGAGGTGATGATGCGCGAGCCACCAGAGGCACCCACGACCAGGTAGACCTGCCCGTTCTTGGTGACGATGGTGGGCGACATCGACGACAGCGGCCGCTTGCCAGGCACTGCGTTCCCCCCCGCCCCCGATAAGTGTCTCGACCATCAGACGTGCGCGCGCGCGTGCGGTGCGTGGGGGAGGGGCATACCGATGAAATTGGCCTCGGAGGGAGGGAGGTTGAAGGCGTTGGAGGTGTTGGGAGTGGAGAAGTCGTCCATTTCGTTGTTCAACACCACGCCCGTGGAGGGCGACATGAACTTGGCCCCGAACACCAGGTTGACCTGCCCGCCCAAGTTAAAGAAAAAGAAAGAGAAAAGAATAAGAAAAGCAAAAAAGAACGAAGAGAGGGGGAGGGGGTGTACGGTGGAGGTGAGGGAGACGGCGTTTCGCTGAGAGTCGATGACGGAGAGATGAGTGGTGCCTGCGTCTTCGATGGGAGCGGTGAAGTTGACCAAGTCCTGTCGCGCAACAGCGTCAGTTCCCACCACACGCACGCAACACACGCGAGCGCACGTCAGGAACCCCCCCCCCAGGAGGGGGGGTAGGTGTACCTCGTAGTAGTGGTAGGGGAACGTGGCGTTGAGCTTGATCCTGTTGCGCAGGCGAGCGGCGTGCTCCTTGCCGAGCTACGAGGTCATAGAAGGCTCGCCCCGGTTAGAATCGACGACACACATGCGCGCGAAGGAGGAACACACACACACACACACACACACACACACACACACACACACACACACACGGAGGGGAGAGAGAGAGAGAGAGAGGGATTGGGTGCTACCATGGCGGGAATGGCCGTGGTCAGGTTCACGAACGCGGGGTCGCCCAGGGCCATCCTATCGGCAAAGGCAAAGTTGAGGGCCTCGGCCAGCAGGTGATACGACTCGTCGGTCTGACCTGGTGGGCGAGCGCCCAAGATCGATCGCTTATTGGTGGGCGCGAGCGGCGACAGTGGGATTGGGGGGGGGGTACCGGTCAGGGGCAGGTTGTAGAGCTCGAGCAGGTTGAGGGCCTGCAGGACGCAGAGGCCGCCAAACGGCGGCGACGAGCTGATCACCTGATAGCCCTGATAGAACGAGCTGACCGGCTCACGGACCTACGCAACACCACCGCGCCGCGCGCGCGCGCAAGTAACGGTCAGGAGGTGGAGGTGGAGGAGGAGGAGGCGTCGATGGGGAGTTGCCTTGACGGTGAAGTTGTAGTAGTAGTCGGAGAGGTCCTCGAGCGTGATGATGCCGCCCTTGGCCTGGATGTCCTTCACCAGGTTCTGCGCCAGCTCGTAGCTCGAGTTGTAGAAGGCCTTGACGCCGACCGTGGCCACCGTCTGGAGCGTCTCCGCCAACTTGGCGTTGGAAGCGCTGCAAAAAACAATGAACACGCGCGCGCGCGCAACAAAGAAAGAAGAGCGAGAAGAGCGAAAGAGAGGGGGGGGGGCGTGTCACGACGACGAAACGGGTGATGGCGATGGCGACGCCTTGGGGGGAGGGGGAGGCTTACAGTTCGCCGGCCTTGAGGGCCACCCCGTTGGGCGCGTAGACGGAGCGCAGGCCGGTGTCGTTCAGGATCGAACCGAGAGTGGACTGTCGCTCTCCCGGTCAGCCTGCCGCCGCCAAGCCGACGGGGGCAGGGAAGCGAAAGAGAGGGGGGGAGGCACCTCGATCCGCTTGGCGAGCAGATCGCCGACGGTGAAATTGAGGGCCAGCTCGACCGAAGGGGTGACGATGTCTGCCCACGAGACCTGGCGATGGCGTGTCGTGTGGGAGGGGGAGGGGGGTGAGGGTCTGCGCCAGAGCGGCGGTGGGTGGGTGGGCCGTGGGCGTACGTTGCGCGAGCCGTAGTGCTCCCAGGCGTACTCGAGACCGGCCAGCTCGCCGGGAACGGCCACGGCCATCCCACCGACCGTGCTGCCACGACATTGGAACGGTTGGCGCGTCTACTTTTCTTTTCTCTTTTTTTTGTTGTTTATTTTGTTTATAAAATACAAATACAAATAAAAATAAAAATAAAAAATTCTATTTTTGTTAGTGGGCTGGTACCTGAGGCCCGGCTTGCCGACGAACATGTCCACCGAGGCGGCCGCGGGCGCCACCTCCCGGAAGTCGAGCATCACCGACCTGCCGTCGTTCATGCGAATCCTACACGCAACCAATGACGACGACGACGACGGCGATGCGCAGGAGGGGAGTGAGATGGGCGAAAGAAGCGAAGAGGAGGGAGTTTGGAGGAGCCGTGTACAGCATGACGCCGCCGCCGCCGATGCCGGACGCAAAGTTGTGAAGAACGCCTATGCACAGGTTCGCGGCGATGGCCGCGTCGACGGCGTTGCCGCCCTTCTCCCGCATGATCTGCGCGCGTAGCGCAGTTGTGGCGTCAAACGTAAGTCGGCCCCCTCTCTTTCGCAAGGAGAGGGAAGAGGACGACAAAGGGGGGCGTGGGGTAGCGGTGGATACCTGCTGGCCGATGAGGGAGCACCTGGCGTTCTCAGTGGCTATGGCCGCATGCTGCACCTTGATGTACGCTACGAAGCAATATCAAATTATAATATTTAATAGTTTTTTCATAAATACAACTTATTAACAACAAATAATCAAGTTTCATTCATTATTGAAAAATGAAATCATTAATCAATAAAAACACGGGGTGGTACCATCGTTGGGAGCGGGTATGGGAGTATCGCTGCCGCTTCCATCGTCGACTGCCCACAAGATGCCGAGCACGAGACAAGTGATGACGGCGGCGGCTATGCCCACGCCCACGACGGCATACATGATGCGCTTCCTGTTGTCCTTCACTATGTCCAGCACTGCTTCCCCCCTTCCGTAATCGATGATGGGTTGCTCCTCCTCATCGATTCGCCTTGCCGATCGCATCATTTTGTTTGACAACAGCGGGTCCCTCTCACTCATGTACGGTCAACCAAGGGCGCGGTTGAAACTGCCGTTCTTGGCGGGAGGGCCGCCGTTGCGCTACGGATCAAGTGGCAATGATGAACTCGGCGATTGGCCGACGGGTCGGCAGAAAAGTTTCCTTCGAAGATTAAAAATCATTTTAGCAGAGGAAAGGTTGTTCGGCCCATCTGCAGGTGAAGGCAATCTTTCTGCATGATTAAACCTTGATTAAACTGCAGGAGGAAACAAGACTGGTGAACTGATCATCCGGGGGGGAGGTAAAGTGATGGTCGATTACTGCTCCGATTCAGCCCTAATAATGTCACCGATACGCCGCGTGATCATTTGTTCGGCATCGATGGAGCGGAAGACGCAGTTGCTGAAGCACAGTTTCTGGTTTCGATCGAGTTCCGTTCCCAAGCGCGCATTTCGCATGCAGATGGGCCAGCAGAAATCGGTGGCCTGTATCCCGTTGCTCATAAGGCCGGCGGTCGCCTGCAGAGAGGAAAGGTTGCGCAATAAGGTCTGCTCGTCCATGCTTGTTGTGTACGGTAAGCGTGAAGATGGTGCCGTCTTGCTTCTTGGAAGAACGGCCCTTTAGTCCAGGAAATAAATTTTCTTTTATTTTCTCCAGTGAGCAGCAAGCACCAAGCTAGCCAGGCCTACAAGATGGAAGGCTACAGTCCCAACAATCCCTCTGTCAAGAGGATTCTACGAGAGATGAAGGAGATGGAGAAGGACACAAGCCCCGACTACTCAGCACGAGCACTTGAGGTACGACTGTTCCTTCCCATGCGTGCATCACAATGTCCTTCTGGCGTGCACCTTCGCCCATGCTCATGAGCGACCTTCCACCAGGACAACATATTCGAGTGGCACTTCACCGTACGAGGGCCCAGCGGCACCCCGTTCGAAGGTGGCATCTACCACGGACGGATCCTGCTGCCGGCCGAGTACCCCTTCAAACCTCCCAACATCGTATGGCTGACGGTACAACCCCCCCCCCCAATCGTGACCACCTGCACCGCCCACCGCGTGGTCTGGTGGCCCTCTCTGACGCGTCTACTTCCCACGCCCCCCCCCCTCTCTTTTTAATGCATCAAAAGCCCAACGGCAGGTTCGACGTGGGGACAAAGATCTGCTTGACCATCTCGGCCCACCACCCCGAGCACTGGCAACCCTCGTGGAGCAGTACGACCGCCCCCCCCCCCTCCTCGACCACGACGCCTTTCTCCTCCTCCTCCTCCTCCTCACGGGCGAGCCCGCTCTCTCCCCACAAGCGCAGTCAGGACGGCGTTGGTGGCGTTGATTGGATTCCTGCCGACGCCGGGCGAAGGCGCGCTCGGCGCGCTCGACTACTCGGCCGACGAGCGAAGGGCGCTGGCCAAGAAGTCGGCCAACTTCTGCTGCCCCAAGTGCGGGCCCATCGCCAAGATCCTCCCGCCGGTCCCAAGTAGCGGAGACAGCGAGGCCACCGCCACGCAAGAGACGCCTGCCTCTCCGGAAGCCGAGCCTCGCTTCGAGCACGACGTGAGGGGGGAGAATCAACAGCAGCAGCAGCACGGCGCTGGCGTGGTGGGCGGCGAAGGGGGCGGGGTGGAGAGGGCCCCGGCCGGGGAGGTGGCGCATGCGCCCCCACTACCGCAGGAGAACCAACAGGACCACGAGATCGAGGGTCCGGCCAAGCTGCTCAACTACGTCATCATCGCCCTCTTCTTCGCCATCGTTGCCGTTGTCATGAGAAAGCTCTCCAACTGAGCCCCTCCCGTCGAGTGCCACGCTCTGCTCCTCATTTGAAGTTTCTGTTTTTCATGTAATTACTTCTCCACTCTTTGCATATAAACCA
>JANDJZ010000306.1:0-10273 GCA_027943245.1 Acanthamoeba sp. SK_2022b
TCTTCAAGATTCCCAAGGTCATCAAGGAACAATGCAACGAGAAACTGGAAGACGTGGACATCTATGACATCAGCGACCCTGTCGCGCTCCTGGCGCAGATGCCCTACTGACGACCTTTGGGTTAACGTCCTCCAGCATTCCCGCTCCGGAGAGATAACTGCAAGGAAAACACGAATAAATGCGCGTGTGCGACCAGAAGCAGCATTGCCCCATGAATAGGCGTAGGGACGATCAACCCGTCGTGCCAACGCTGTCTTTGTCCAGCCAACCGCCACGTTCCACTAATGCTTACTCCGGACCAACCGCACGCGTGCTTCCATCTGGAGTCGATTGATTTCGCGCGAACTTTCACGGAGTAGATTGGCGACCAATGGCGGTTCAGCAGGAAAGAGAGAAGTGGAGTCCGGGAGCTTTGGTGGTCCCTTCATGTCCGTCTTCCAAAGTGGACCAACACAACAACAGAACAACCCTTTGAACTCAACTCTGTTGTGGTTGTAGTTCTTGTTCGTTCTGTTAAACGACATCCCTTCTTTCAGAGAGAGAGAGAGAGAGAGACGCATTGAAGAAAGGGATCAACCAGGTCGGGGTGGAAGGAACAAGAGAGCGGAACAACGACGATGTTGCTGTCACAAAGCCACGACCGAGTACTGGACCTGTCGGGCAACCCGTGGGCCAGGGAGGAGATGGCGCTGTGTGGCAGAGGCCGGAGCAGCTGCGGGGACGTCGACTCGCTGCTCGCGGGCGAGAAGCTGCCGCTACTCAGCGCCTACAAGCTCATCCCCTCTGCACCATCGCCAGCACCCTCCGCCAAGAGCGGCTTGGCCATGCGGGACTCCCTTGGCTCCTCCCTCAAGGAGGGCGGCCTCTACTCGAGCACCAACAACAGCCAAATGATGCATCTCCTCGTGGGAGGAGACGAGGAAACAGCTTACGCCAGCCAGCCCACAGCCACCACGCAGGTTGCCCACCCCCCCATCACCTACTTGTGTTTGTTTGGTCTCTACTTGCGCCAGCAATTATGAATAATTAATTTGAAATAATTATTAAACATAATAATTATTCATTATCCGTGGTGCACGCATCAGCCGTGGTACACGCTGCCCAAGGGCGGAGTGGTGGCGTCAACCTTCCAGATGCTCACATCGACCATCGGTACACCGGCCCACCCTTGGCCAACAGCCGTTGCAATGTGCAGTCCCATGACTACGTAGGCGCTCTTTCTTACCGACCAACATGGACGACTTGTGTACGCGCGCGGTGCAGGCTCCTCGTCGCTGACGCTGCCATTCATCTTCATGCAATTCGGGCTGGCGTCGGGCGTGGCCTTCCTCCTGCTGGGCGCGGCGCTCACCTTCTACTCCTACCACCTCCTCGTCTCCGCGCTCGAGGCCACCCACACCACCTCCTACGAGGAGCTCGTCGGCAAAGTCCTGGGCAAGCGCATGGTGTGGGCCCAGCCTTCTCTCTCTCTCTCTCTCTCGCTATCGCTCCACATCAACGCTCACTCTCCCACGCGCGCGCGCAACGCAACAGGAGAAGGTGGTGAACGTGAACATCATCGTCGTGTCGTGGGGCAGCGCGATCGGCAAGCTGATCATCGTGGGCGACGTGCTGCCCAACTACCTGCGGCTGTTCCTGGGCGTGGACCTGGGCGAGCTGTCCCACTACTCCTCCTCCTCCTCCTCCTCCTCGTGGTCACCGGGGCCCGCGGCGTCGGCCTTCCTGACCGAGCGGTGGTTCCTCATCCTGGCCTTCACCCTGGTCGTCATCCTGCCGCTGGCGCTGGTCAAGAACCTGTCGTCGCTGCGCTACGTGTCGTCGCTGGGCTTCGCCTCCATCTTCTTCCTGCTGTTCATCATCCTCTTCCGCTCGTTCGAGCGCTTCGCGCTGGCCACCGAGTGGGACGTCGTGCGCGACCGCATCGCCTACGCCAACTTTGGGTCGCCCGCGCTCCTCCCGCTCCTCCCGATCATGTTCTACGTCTACTCTGCCCACATCTCCATCTTCCCGCTCTACCAGGAGCTCCAGCCCCAGGACGGCCGGCGCATGCAGCGCATCCTCTTCACCGACTGCCTCATCCTCTTCCTCTTCTACTCTGCTCTCGGTACGCCCTCTCCCGTGCGCCCTGCCTCCCGTGCGCGCAAGCTCTGACATCATCGTGTGGTGTGTGTGTGTGTGTGTGGTGTGTGTGTGTGTGTGCGCGCGCGCGCGATGTGTGTGTGTGTGTGTGTGTTGATGGAAGGCGTGTGCGGCTACTTGTCGTTCCTGGATGCGACGCAGCAGAACATGCTGAACAACTACCCGCTGAGCGACATACTGCTCCAGGCCGCGTCGTTCATCTTCACCATCGCCCTCATCACGAGCGTGCCCTTCTTCACCACGCCCTGTCGCACAAGGTAGTGCTCTCCCCCTCCCTCCCTGTTTATGTCCTCCGCAGCCGCCAAACGCTCACCGCCTCCTGCGCAGTGTGGACTACATGCTCTTTGGCCCGAGCGAAGGCCCGCACGTCTTCCGTGACGTGCTGGAGACGCTGGCCATCATCTTCCTCCTCGTCTTCGTGGCCATCGCCGTCCCCAACATCACCACGGTATCTGTCCCCTGCCTTGACCACACTCGCGCGCGCGGGAGTGATTCGCATTCGCTCACACATGTGGACCGACGAACAGGTGTTTGGTCTGCTGGGCGGAACGTGCGTGATGTTCTGCGGCCACATCGTGCCGGCGCTCACCCACCTCAAGGTGTCGGGCGCGAGCTGGAAGGACCCCCACACCTACCTCTCGTCGCTCCTCATCACCATCGGCCTCTCCATGGGCGTCATCGGCACCGCGTCCAACCTCTACCTCAACTTCCTCCGATGACCCGAGGGGCTAACTGCCAAAGTTTTCGGTTGGGTAAAGAAAAAGAGTTGCATTTGAATGTTGTTTGTTGTTAAGGGCCGACAAGTCACTCGCCTCCTCGCGATGGCCTTGGTCGCGGTCACCCTATCGTTGACATCCGCCTGCGGCTCTTTACCGATGACGACGCTGCTTTCGTGGGCTGGGCCGACTGGTCGCGCTCGAGCGCGCGTTGGGGCGTGTGGTAGCGAACGCTTGCTGGGCTGGGAGAGCTGGGGGCCGGCCACCTTCACCTGCAGAGAGACAGAAGAAAGAGAGAAACGGAGGGGATAGACACACAGAGGATGGCCGAGCCCCAAGCCATCCCCATCTCCGGTAGGACGGAGAACAGAGGCCTGAACTCTCTCAAGTCCTCGCATGCGCCTGCAGGGGCACCACCTATATGGCCAGGCAAGTCCTCAGGGAGACCCATGGGGCTGAGGACCGCACACGATGCCGTGGTTCGCACACTGAGGTTGGACATGCTCAGAGCAGGTAGTTCTGTGTGCGTGAGAAGACAGAATGGAGAAGAGAGAGCACAACCATGTCGCCTCAGAGGGTAACCGCCCACCTCGGTTAAACCATGAGTCACGCACAACCAAACACACTAACACACATAGGCTCGAGGTGGCCCTCTGTCCCACAGAAGAAAGCTTGCGGTCACTCTGAAAATGAGAAAGGGGGGGGGGGAGAAGCAGCCATGTACCTTGCAGGCCCCCCGCAGCTGTTCTCCTTCAGGCCCGGCGGTCGTGCTTGAGTTGGAGGGCATCTGTAATAGAGCCCGAGAGGTGGTCAATACTTGAAAAGATGAAAGATGTAAGATGAGGTTACCTTTTACTCTGAAGGGTTTCGTGGGCAAGGGCTCAGTCCGGCCCAGGTACAAGCTCAGTCCACCAGGTCCACGGTCGCCTCACTTGCAGCTCGGATGGATGTAGCGGGACTCGAGGCATAGCTTATGTAGAATGGACGGTGAGGGAGGCAAGAGGTTCCGCAGGTAGTTTGGTGGTTGGTTGTAGCTGGTGGGTAGAAAAGTGAAGAACTGAGGTCGAAACGGGCGTTCAAATACCTGCTCGGGGGGGGGTTCCCTTGCGTTGGCACCGTTCCATTGGAGCATTACATTGCAACCTCACCCAAGAGAGCTCGAGTTTTCCAACGTCTCCACCAGTCCAAGCCATTCTGATCGCTGCACGTGAGCACTCCTGGCCAATGGATCGAAAAAAGGCGTGGCTGTTTCCTTTTCTCAATCTGCGTCGTTCCGGCGCTTTCCTTCTTTGTCCTTGCCGTGTTTCCCCTTAATTTCTGTTTTGCTTTCGGCCTTTTCTGTGACTTTTTGGATATTTATTTGTTTATTTATTTATTTATTCAATTTATTTACATTCACGCACAAGGTAGGCCAGCCAAGCAACGGCCCAAGGCCGCTCAGTCGTGCGGCTTGCTGCCCTCCTCGTCCTGCGCGATGTTCATGGCAGCCACCCCGTCGCTGTCGCAGTCATCGTCTTCCTCATCGCCATCATCATCCTCATCGTCATCATCGGCCTTCTCCTTCTCCTTGACCTGCTGCAGCTGGCCGTGACGATCGTGGGCGTGCACCCCGTTGCCTCCTCCACCGACGGCCTTGCCGTTCTCGGTCGCGACGCCCCCGTGCTCGCCCTCGTGCGCGCCCCGCGCCTTCCTCTTCGTGCCGTGCCTCTTCGGGGCGTGCTCCGACTCCCAGATGCGGATCGTGTGGTCGTCCGAGGCCGCGGCGAGCTGGTGCGGGTTCTTGGGGTTCCACGCCACCGAGTTGACCGTGCCCGTGTGGCCGGCGAGCGAGTCCAACAGCGTGCCGTGCTCCCGGTTCCATATGTACACGTTGTTGTCCTCGCTGCCCGACAGAACGAAGCCCTGGCCCACGCCCCCAAAGCACGACCGAATGACGAAGCGGCTCTGCTTGTGCCCACTGCGCGCATCCCTCCCCGGAAACCGTTGCGTTGGCTGCAGGCAAATTGCAGTGCAGTGCAGTGGGCGCGACACGTACGTGTACTTCTGGGCCAGCGTACGCGTGTCGAGGTCCCAGAGGTGGATCTCCTGCGAGGCGAGGTTCACGAGCAGGTATCGACTGTCGTCGGATATCGACAGCGACGTGATCGCCTCCGTCTCGTCGAGGCTACGCACACGTTCATCATCGCGTGAGTAACACGCACACGCACACATAGCGAGCGGTGGGCGGGGGAGGGAGAGAGAGAGAGGGAGAGGAGGAGCTGGTACCTCTCCTTCTCCCCCTTTTGGATGTCGTAGAGTCGAATCCTCTTCTCCTGGGTGACCACGATAAGCCACTGGCCGTTGGGAGAGACGACCAGGTCGTTGATTTGCGAGCGCGCAAAGTCCCACGCGTGCACGTCCTTTCCCTCCAGATCCTATTGTGTGTGTGTGTGTGTTGTGGTGTGTGTGTGTGTGTGTTGTGGTGTGTGTGTGTGTGACAACGCGAGAGAAACACGAGTGGTCAGAACGCAGCAACGCAACACTACCGTCGAGACGACGAACACGACGAGCCCGCGGAGAGGGGAGAGGAGCAGAAGGAGACACGTGCCCACATGTAGATCTTCTTGTCCAAGCCGCCCGACACGAAATGCTTGCCGTCCGGCATCCACGCCAGCGTTGTCACGGCGTTCGTGTGCCTCAGGCAATCCGTAACTTGCTCGCCTGTACCGACGTCGCGCTTGCGTCAGCAGCAAGCAACCGCGCGCAGCAAATGGGGACAGCAAAGGAGGGAGAGAGAGCTTCGGGGCGTGTACCCGTCTGAGCGTTCCACAACCGCACCACGTTGTCCCCGCCCGCCGTGATGAGGTACTCGTCCGTGGGGCTCCACGACAGAAACGACGTCTCCTTGCTGTGGCCCGCCAAGACGTGAAGCGGCTCCGCCGACTGCGCAACAGAGCGGGGTGAGCCATGTTGACGACGAAGCGCGTCGTGGTTGGGGCGAGTTGGGTTGGGTTGAGCGCAGGACAGAGAGGGGCGCGCACCCCGTCTTGGACGTTCCAGATGATGGCCGACTTGTCCCGCGAGGCAGAGGCCAGGAACTTGCCGTTGTGGGAGAACTGCACGTACCACACCTCGCCCGTGTGCGCGGTGAGCACGTGCTTGGTTTTCCGCGGCAGGCGGTCCCTGATCGAGTCGCGATGCGTGATTTGCTGTTAGTGCGATGTGTGTGTGTGTGTGTGTGTGTGTGTGTGTGTGTGTGTGTGTGTGTGTGTGGTGACAATGGACGAGGGCCTGCGTGGAGGCGGAGCCGAGCGCGTACAGGGTGCAGGCGTGGTCCTCCAAGAGGGACAGATCGTCGTACTGCGTGTTGTGGAACTGGCAGTGCGACTTCTGGAACTCCAGCGCTTGAAGAACCAACGTCTCGAGCCTTCGCGGAGGTGGAAGAGTGCTCGAAGGAATGTATCCTGTCGTGTGTGTGTGTGTGTGTGTGTGTGTGTGTGTGTGTGTGTGTGTGTGTGTGTTGTGTGTTGTGTGCGTGATGCGTGCGCCGACCAAACGGGACCGACGCGTCAGCACCTGCGCGGGTGAAACGTTTTTTTAAATCACGAGTAGGAGAGGTCTCGGTACTCCTGAGCTTTTCGAGCAGCTTGGCGCGCGATGAGCCATGCACGCCGTCCCAGTTGGCTCGTTGCTTCAGCTCGCTCGCGTCCGTGAGCATCATCAAGCTGCATCAACGTTGATTGTTACACGTGTGTGTGTGTGTGTGTGTGTGTGTGTGTGTGTGTGTGTGTGTGTGTGTGTGTGTGAACCGGTTCAGCAACGTTGAAGTCGAGAGAGAGAGAGAGAGAGGAGATGGGCACAAGAGGGGGGTCTGACCTGCTCAGTCGATGGACGCGGGCAAAGTCCTGCCGGAGGGGCGTCAGCTCCTTTCGCAGACAGTCGAGAGCGTCGATCGCACGCCCCTGCTCGAGCAGCTCCAGGTACTTTTGCTCATAGAGCAAGAAGAGGACGCTCTGCGCGACGTTCGAGGGGAGATCGGGGGGTGAGTCCACTTAACTGCTTGACTGTTCATTGCTGGAGCACACACACACACACACACACACACACACACACACACACACACACACACACACGCTCACACACACAACACGTGTGCGCAAGTTGCTGATGTGGGCGCGTTGGTGTACCGGTACGTCGTCCTCATCAACGTGCAGTTCGGGAAGGAGGTCCTCCACGGCCTTCCACTCGCCACGGAGGACGCCCTCACAGAAAGTGGTCACGGCCTCGGACTGCAACGACGTGCGCGACTCCTTGGCTACCATGGCCGCGCTTTGGCTGCCCCCCCCCCAACCACCAAACCATCCGCCGCGGCGATGCAAGTCAGCCGTTTGCTGAAGATCTTGGTTTGCCGGCAATCCGTCGACGAAGTAGAAAGATGCTTCATCTTTTGTGGGGAGAAAAAGATATACGTACTTGAGGCCCAAGTCGCAGAGTGCCTGGATAAGAAGGCGAACGTAGTCATCCCGCTTGACAAGGGGGTAGGGGGGCTGGGCAGTGCCAGCCGCAACCGCCGTTTCACCTTCAGAGCCGCCGTTCAGCATGCTGCCGCTAGCGTTGGAGTCAGACAACGACGTCCTTGCTCGTTTGCGGGGAGGGGTAGACTCCAGATTATCCGCTCCTTCCACTGTAGGCTTCAGGTGAGAGTGGAGGAGGAGATGGCAAGAGCAAAAGAGATGCATGAGCCCCAAGCCAAGCATAAAATCCAAACTTGTCATGTTCTTCGGGTCAAGGCAACAGGTGAATGGAGGCGAAATTGAACATAGAAATCTGGAGCAGCAGGATGATGGCAAAAAAAAAAAAAAAAGTGAAGCAAACAGGCAGTGGACAACACGTGGACGGCCGGGTCAACATAGGCACGTACTTTCTTCGACAGCACGCCGGACTGGTGGGGAAGCAGATGGAGGAGTGGTTCTTGCTACGCTTGTTGTGGGTTGATCTGTATCGCGCTTGCGCTGTCTGGTTGGACTTTCTTGGTTTTTCGCTGTTTTTACTGGAATTTAAAACAGGCTTTGACTGGCCAGACGCAGATACTTGACGTTCTTTTGTATTTAAAGTAGGGACGACGCATAAGCAAAAGACCTTGGCTCAACAGGTCTGGCTTGAGTAGGCACAGATATGTAGGCTCCCATCCTCGTTCAAGGCCAGCAGAAGTGGTCGCGGAGGACGTGGTACAGTTTGAGTCTGGATATGAGAGAAATGATGGCGTTTCCTAATTTTTATCATCAATTTCCTTGTTTTCCTGTTTTTCTCCCAGCAGAGGAGCTCTGGCCCGCTTCTCCTTGGCCGCACAAACTGCGAGTAGCGTAGCAAATCAAGATGGCGTCCGCTGCTGCTAAATCTGCACCTGCCCCTGGCAAATGCGCCGCGGAGGTAAGCTCGATGCTCTGCATTTCTTCCTGCCTTATGTCCCAATTGGAAATAACACAATTGTTGGATGTCCATTGAATCAATTACCAGGGCTGTGGCAAGCCTGCCAACATGCGGTGCCCCACCTGCATCAAGCTTGGCTTGCCCGCGATTTACTTCTGCGGCAAGGAGTGCTTCACCAAGGCCTGGCCCACCCACAAGCTCCTGCACACGCTCCTGACCTCGAGCGGACCATGTACGTAGTGCCTCCCACCCGCTTGCCCCCCACACCCAACGCGACCTGAGCTCTTACCTCCTGTATTATACACTCTTCAACTTTGCACCAGCTACCAACATCTCCTTCTCTCAATCCTCCACGTCTGCTGTTGATGGTACTACACGAGCGCCACTCCTCCTTGACTTGCCCCAGCAAGCTGCACCGCCGTCTGAAGCTTACCGCTCCCTCCCTCCCTCCCTCTGTCGCTCTCGTGCGCGTGCCTGACAGAGCGCTTTGCGGGCTACCCCTTCACCGGCCGATTGCGTCCCGGCGTGGTGTCGCCCATGCGGACCGTGCCGAGCCACATCCCCAGGCCCGACTACGCCGACACCGGTATCACACGCATGCACGCGCACACGCACACATCACACATGCACATACATCACACAACGCCACCGTGACAGTCGTCTGTGTTGCTCATGTGTCGAACGAATCGACGCAGGCGAGCCCGAGTCGGAGAACCAGTTCAAGCGAGGCAGCATGGCGATCGAGGTGCACACGCCCCAGCAGATCGCCGTCCTTCGCGAGGCCTCCAGGGTGCAGTGTCCTCGTATTCATTTTTGACTCTTTTTATTTTTGTTTTTCTGCTTATTATTATGTATTTGTTTTGTTATTCGCGCGTTGATGCGTGCGATGGCTGATCGTGGGGGCCGTCGGTGATTCGAACACAGATCGCTCGTGAGGCGCTCGACTTGGCCGGCAGCATGGTGAAGCCCGGCGTCACCACGGACGAGATCGACAAGGCCGTGCACGACTACATCGTCTCCAAGGACGCCTACCCCTCCCCGCTCAACTACCGCGAGTTCCCCAAGTCCTGCTGCACGTGCGTCTTCCCTCTCCTCCCCGTGTTGTCCCACCCCACCCACTTCTCACCCATTCCATTCATTCTTCGCATTGTGTGCGTGCGTGCGTGCGTGCGTGTGTGGGATAAATAGGTCGGTCAACGAGGCGATCTGCCACGGCATTCCCGATAGCCGGCCCCTCGAAGAGGGAGACATCTGCAACGTCGACGTCTCGGTCTACTACAAGGGCTACCACGGCGACGTCAACGACACCTTCTTCGTCGGCGAGGTGTCGCCCGAGGCCCAGAAGCTGGTCCAGGTCACCTACGAGGCGCTCGAGGAGGCCATCAAGATCGGTACACACGCGCCTCCCCTCCAGCCTCGGCCGCTTCATTGACGATAGCGTCGTGTGTTGTGTTGTGTTGTGTTGTGTTGTGTTGTGTTGTGTTGTGTTGTGTTGTGTTGTGTTGTGTTGTGTTGTGTTGTGTTGTGTTGTGTTGTGTTGTGTGCAACAGTCAAGCCGGGTCGTCTGTATCGGGACATCGGGCAGGTGATCTCCAAGCACGTGAGCAAGCACGGCTACTCGGTGGTGCGAACCTACTGCGGACACGGCGTGGGCGCCCTCTTCCACACTTCGCCCAACGTGCCCCACTACGCCAGTACGCACACACACGCACACACACACACACACACACACACACAACACAACACAACACAACACACACTGGTGACCTCTATCTTTGCGGGCCGGCGCTAACACCACGCGCATACGCACAGAGAACAAGGCCGTGGGCGTCATGAAGCCGGGCCACGTGTTCACCATCGAGCCCATGATCAACATGGGCGACTTCAAGGACACGACGTGGCCGGATGACTGGACGTCGGTCACGCGGGACGGCAAGCTCTCCGCCCAGTTCGAGCACACCATGGTCGTGACCGAGACCGGCGTCGAGGTACCATCACCACCATCACCA
>JANDJZ010000307.1:0-12619 GCA_027943245.1 Acanthamoeba sp. SK_2022b
TTATTAAATATATTCTGGGGGGCGAGTAGAGGTACGTGCGCAAGGTCATCTCGCACGAGAACGCGTTCGACCTGTTCGCCGAGACCTACACGAAGCACAAGCAGCAGATCTCGCTCGAGTGCCTCTACTTCATCGAAGAGCACTTTGCCAAGCTGCTCAAGCACAACCGGGAGGGCTTCCGCAAGCTGCCCGAGGCCGTGCTCGCCGAGGTCCTCAGGAGCGACCGCCTGACCGTGGGCGACGAGTACGTCCTCTTCCTCGCCCTCGTCGACTGGGGCCGCGCCGCCCTCGCCCGCGAACGGCCCGACCTCGACGCCGCCGCCGCCGCCGCCACGCCTCTGTCCTCCTCCTCCTCCTCCTCGCTGTCGTCGTCGTCCGCCGCCGCCGCCGCCTCGAGCCCCAGCCCTGCTGTCACCGAAGCGCTGCGCCTCCGCCTGGCCTCGCTCATGAACCACATCCGCTTCCCCATGATGTCGCCCCAAGGTGCCCCCCCCCCCTTTGCCTGCCTTCTATGCCGTTGCTCATAGCGCGCGTTGTGCACACACACACACACACACACACACACACACACACACACACACACACACACACACACACACACAACACACACAACACATAGGTCTGGAGGAGGCGGAGAAGACCGGCCTGGTGCCGGGCAATCTGCTCTACGAGGCGTTCAGGTACCACGTGCTGCTGCGGGACGGCGTGGTGGCCGATAAGGAGGGCCTCGACGATGAGGCCGACGAGGCAATCTCTTTGTCGTCGTCTTCGTCGTCGTCATCGCTGGCGGTCGTCGGTGACGACCAACAAAACCCGCGGCTGCGGCGACGCAAGTACCACACCTACTTCCTGTGGGACCCGTCCTGGCACGGCCAAAACATCCAAATCGAGGTAACGACACGCAACACACGCATGCCACGCGCGCGCGCGCGCGACGCACGAGTCGTTTGCTGACGTCATCAAAACAAAACGCGCGCGGAATGCGCAGGACAAGGGCCGCACGGTGCGCAAGGTGAAGGCGGGCTGGTACTCGCTGGCCATCGGGTCGACGGGCTTCTCGACGGGGAAGCACTACTGGGAGATCAAGGTCAACGGACACGAGTTCTCGGTGGGCGTCGTGCTCAAGTCGCTCCCCTCCACAAACCTGGACAATTACCTCGGCGCGTCCACGGACGGCTGGGCCTACGAGGCCGCCGGCCAACGCAAACGGTTAGGACCTCCTCCCCCCTCTCTCTCTCTTTATTCGTTCTTTTGCTGTCGCTTTTCGCTCTTTGTGGAGAGGGGGGGGGATAGACACTGATCACCACCGGGCGGTTGGGGTGTCGTGTGCGTGAACAGGGGCGGCGTGCGCACGGCCTACGGTGAGGCGTATGGGATGGGCGACCACGTCGGCGTGCTGCTCGATCTTGAGCAGGGACACCTCACCTTCTTCAAGAACGGTACTGCACATTTCTTGCTCCCCCCCCCTCTCTTCAGGCTCTCCACTGCTCGTTCTGACGTTTTGCCGGCGACGCAGGCAAGTCCATGGGCTCGGCCTTCACCGACCTGCCCACGGGCACGCCCATTTTCGCCGCCATCGGCTGGCGAGACGGTGCGACACGTATCTCTTATTTATTTCATGATTTAAAAATATTAAATGAGAAACAAATGTGTCGTCGTGTCGTCGTCGCGTGCAGGCACGGGAACGATCGTGCCGGCCTGGTGCTGCTCGATGAATCTGTGAAGCAACAGCTCCCACGTCTCCGCCCGCACACGCGCGGCTATTTATTGTTGATAAAAAAAAAATAAAAAGAAGTGTCCTCATTGGTCACGCTTACTGCCCCCAGACCGCATCCTCTTTGTGTTGTTGATGTTGTGCAGAATAACTACAAAACACCACCCAACCACTCCACCACACCACTGCACTACCCCACTGCACCACACCACAATCAGCATGTTGAATGAAACATGAAGGCTGAGGAACCTGGCAAGTTTTGTGGTGGAACAGTCTACATGTACTAGTAACAAAGAAGCAACAACAATGAATAAAAAAGAAGGAAGGCGAGTGGTCTCATAGGCCCATAGTACTGGGTAGTTGTCCATAAACCTCCAGCTCGCTCCCCGCCAGCTGCTCCTTCTCCAGCAGGTAGTCCAGCCTCATCGCGTGCGGCATGCCGTCAAGCGATCTGGCCACGACGACATGGAACGTTCTGAATGTTGGGACTTCTAGAAAGAGGCCCGTGAAGGTAACAAAGAACAGGCCCCATTAAGCTGGCCCTCACCAGCCCATCGCCAATCAAGTAACCGATGAATTTGGAAACGTTGTCGAAAATCGCAACGGCAAAAACGCAACGGTAAAACGCAAGAGATGAACACGCAATCGCTGTCATTTGGAGTGCCTGCGCTTCTCTAGAAGGCCGACAGCACCATGTCACCTCCACTCAAGACACGCCGGGCGCAATCGAGGGGCATCTCTCTGCCAACTCTCGCAAATTGGCCCAATCTCAAACGGGCGCAGAAAAGCTAAGAAAAGGCACGTTTTCTCTTTTCTCGACTTTTTCGCCTTGGGCTCTCTGGGCTTGGGAAAAGACGCGGACCCATTGGCAAAGAAATTTCTAACTCCTGTCGACACCAAATTTGACGCCGGCAAAACCCCGTCGGGTGGGCACTTGAAGCGGCGGTGGACCTTTCGCTTCTTTGTTCGTTTCGTGCCTGTCTCAACCACACCACCGTTCTCGGACCTGTTCCAGCATCCACCATGGGCGATACCCTCAACAAGAAGAATGACCTTACCTCCTTCCTCATCGACTTCCTGATGGGTGGTGTCTCCGCCGCCGTCTCGAAGACCGCCGCTGCTCCCATTGAGCGCGTGAAGCTGCTCATCCAGAACCAGGTATGTGCTGCTTCCGTTTCACTGTAGAGGAGCGCGATTCTGTTGGTGCCGTCGAATCCGTCGCTGATTTTCTCGTTCGCGTCGTCCCTGTAGGATGAGATGCTCAAGACCGGCCGTCTTGCTGAGCCCTACAAGGGTATCGGTGACTGCTTCAAGAGGGTCATTGCTGAGGAGGGCTTCGGCTCCCTGTGGCGCGGTAACTTGGCCAACGTGCTCCGTTACTTCCCCACCCAGGCCCTCAACTTCGCCTTCAAGGATCAGTTCAAGAGGATGTTCGGTTACAACAAGGTAACGGAAACATCCCTAGACCCGTAAATTTGCGGAAATTGCAGTTTACTTACAACGATTTGGAATCTGTCGCCAAAATTCAGGACCGCGATGGCTACTGGAAGTGGTTCGCTGGCAACCTTGCCTCCGGTGGTGCCGCTGGTGCCGCTTCGCTGCTCTTCGTGTACTCGCTCGACTACGCCCGTACCCGTCTCGCCAACGACAACAAGTCGGCCAAGAAGGGAGGTGAGCGTCAGTTCAACGGTCTCCTCGACGTCTACAAGAAGACCCTCAAGTCGGACGGTATCGTCGGTCTCTACCGTGGCTTCAACATCTCGTGCGTGGGCATCATCGTCTACCGTGGTCTCTACTTCGGTCTCTACGATTCGCTCAAGCCCGTGCTGCTCACCGGCAACCTCAGCGATTCGTTCCTCGCCTCGTTCCTCCTCGGTTGGGGTATCACCATCGGTGCCGGTCTGGCCTCGTACCCCCTCGACACCGTGCGTCGTCGCATGATGATGACCTCTGGTGAGGCCGTCAAGTACAAGAGCTCTGCCCACGCTTTCGCCGAGATCGTCAAGAAGGAGGGCTTCAAGTCGCTCTTCAAGGGCGCTGGTGCCAACATCCTCCGCGCCGTTGCTGGCGCTGGTGTGCTCGCCGGTTACGACAAGCTGCAGGTCCTCGTCTTCGGCAAGACCTACGGCTCTGGCGGCGGCTAAGTCCCCACTCCCCCGATTGTTCCATCAGATCTTCTCGCACGACCAACACCCCCCCGGGCTGCGACCCGCTCTTAGGAGCGTTAGCAAACCCATCTCTATTAAAATCCTACAAAAATCTACTCGATTCGCCCCCTTCATTTACTTCGATCTTTTTAAGGCATCTCTCCTTACCCATCTCATGATGTGTCAACAACGTCATGGCAGGAGCAGCTTCTGTTTTCTTTCCGTTTATTGACAAGACAGGGAACTGGGCTGCTGTCGTGCACACAGCTCACAGCTGCGGGTGGTCGTAGGATCGGACGGGGCTGACGATGTTGCGGCAGTCGGGGTTCACGCAGGCCGGGCAGCGCAGCGTGTACTGCTCCGAGTGCAGCTGCACGGACACGTAGAGGGGTGAGCCGAGGGAGAGAGAGAGGGAGAGAGAGTCGAAGCAGGTGGCCTACCTCGCCGTTGTGGAGGTGTTGGGCCACGATGTCGGCAAGAGCCCGAGCGAACTGGGGGTCGTCGTTGAGGCTCTCACTTCGCACGAAGTTGGCCACCCCGCTCTCCTTGGCCACCTGCGTGTCGAAAGCAAAGGCTAAGCCACTTCTGGCGGGAGTCAGAGGAGGGGGGTGGTCGCTCGCGCCCACGTACGTGGCTGATCTCCTTGTCAATCTCGAACAGGGTCTCGACGTGGTCCGACGTGAAGGCGATGGGCACCACCAGCACGTTCTTCTCGCCGCGCTTGCCCAGCTTGGCCACCTGCGCGCCGACCATCGATGAGCCCACTCACGCATGACGCACGCACAGCAGAAAGAGAGAGAGAGAGAGAACGCACGACGTCGACGGTCTGAGGCCCGAGCCACGCGACGGGCCCCACCTGGGATTGGTAGGAGAGGAGGTAGCGGTTGCGCACGGGCGCCTTGGCCCTGTCCTCCGCGGAGGTCGCCAGCCGGGCCGGGTCGACGAGGAGGTCCATCACCTTGTGCACGGTGGCGCCCACCTCCTGCGGGTAGGCGTCGCCCCTGTCGATGACCTTGTGCGGCAGCGAGTGGGCCGAGAACACGATGATGCACTTGTCGCGCTCCTCCGCATCAGCGAACTTGGTCTCCAGGCTCGTCCTGCGGCCACCACGCGAGTCGATCAGTCACCTTTCCTGTCACGTGTGTCGTGTCGTGTCGTGTCGTGTCGTGTCGTGTCGTGTCGTGTCGTGTCGTGTCGTGTCGTGTCGTGTCGTGCCTGATCTTTTGGGCGATGGACTCGATGAAGAGCGGGTGCGTGTTCCATCGATCGATGACGCTCCACTGGAACTCGCCCTCCATGCCGTGCTTCCTCAGCTGTCGCCACAGCTCATTCAAGCTCGCTGCGATCATCGCAGCAATAACAATTTAATTTAATTTAATTTTAAATTTTAATTTTGTTTGTAAAAAAATTTGTAAACAAACAAACAAACAAACAAACAAACAAACAAACAAACAAACAAAAAAAGGCGCGCGCGTGTGGTGTGGGGAGGTCTACCTCCGGTGGTGGTGCAGGACCACTGGGGGTATTGGGTGAAGGCCACGGCCCGCTTGACGCCGTCCCTCTTCATCTGCTGCAACGCCTCGTGCGTCAGCGGGCTCGCGTATCGGAACGCAATGTACGCTGCGCGCACACACACGCACGCGCGCGCACACAACTGTCAGAGCAGCGCGCGATCGATGCGAGGAGTAGGGGGGGGGGGTTACCCTTGTGGGGCGCGGTGGCGGGGGAGGACTGGTCGAGCAGCTTCTCCATCTGGCGCGCCTGCAGCTCGGTCCACTTGCGGATGGGCGACCCGCCGCCGATCTCCTCGTACTGCTTCTCGATGCGCGGCGACCTGTGTCGCACGGACCGCACGCACGCACGCGCGCGTGTGTGTGAGTGGAATTCGTGCGCGCGTGTGCGAGTGGGGGGGGGGTGTGCCTTCGCTTGGCGATCCAGGGCCCGATGACGTTCTCCTGGAACTTCTGAGGAAATGGCATCTGCACGATTTCCCTGCACGCGCGCAGGCACACGCGGTGGGCGGTCAGCCACGCGCGCGGGCGCTCGCATCGAGAGAGAGAGAGAGAGAGGGGGGGAGGCTACTTGTCCGAGAAGAGGCGTTGGAGGAACGGCCTGACTTCGCTGATGGTCTCGGGGCCGCCGAGGTTCATCATGACCACTGCCGTAGGACTGCGGGTCGTGATTAAATTAATACCAATAATTTAAAAAAAATAATTAAATGATTAATGTCATTAAAACATGAAAAAAAATTAAAGTGCGAACAGTTGAAGCTGCTGAGGGGGAGATACGGTTTAGAGGTGTCTGTGCTGGCACGGCGCAACAAAAATGATCCTGGCCAGATGGGGGCACCAAGATTAATCGCAGGCAAATTATGGAGATTAAAAAACGAGTTTGGGTGCAATCGGAGTGTGGGGCACTACCAGCCGTCTGGCGAGGAAAGGCACTCAACCCATGCAGTCCGGAGGCACGCTGAACGGTGGCAAACCTGCGCATCTTATTTTTGTGTTGTTAAAATCTGCACGAGCGTTGGCGGCCGGGACAGGATGCGCGTGTGAGCTACAAGGATGGCAGAGCGCCAAAAGCGCCAACGAGCAGGCAATGTGTGGATCACAACGAACCGTGTGTAGTGTTAGCATAAACACCACGTATGCGCGATGACCCAAAGAATGTCAATAATGTGTGGATAAGAATGTTAAAGACAAAAAGGAAATGCAGGGAGAGCTCGTTTATTTGGCGTGGATTCAGGTTACACAGCTGTTACGTGGCTGATTGACTGGGTTTTTAAATATATCTTTTTAAAATTTAACTTACCTTTCTTCAGAGCTTTTTGACAGGGTATAGAGGTGAAGCATGCCACAGCACCCACTATGGCATTGGCATAGTCTGCACAGCACCTGTCATGCCTGCCATGAGAGTCAATGTTGTTTACCATAAGGAAGCAGTGTTGGGTTCCTCATTACTTTGCTGATCATGTTACATATGTGTGGTGCCATACTCACCACAGGCACTTGTTCAATGCTGTATGATACCTTTCACCCCAGTGTGAAGTGCCCCTATTGCTGCATATTCTCAGCAACAATCCACCTCTTTGGCATCCCAAGCTGGCCATTGTGAACAGTGGAAGAATTTGAAGCTGACACAAACATCCTCCAATCTCAGAAACTGAGTGTTTTCAACAGTCAAATCAGCAGTAATGCAGCTGTAGACATCTAGAACACCTTCCCAGACAGGTGCTGTCTACAGAAAAAGTGTAGTGTCTCATTTTCAAATGCTCAGAGTGGCATTAGAAAGCATGCAAAGCACACAAAGCAAGTTATAGCTTCCCTTCCCCACACCAACATTGTCCCTGCTTTTTACACTGGCCATCAGCAATCATTAATATGCTCCTCAAGTTCCTAATGCACAACACACAGCCCAGCAATCAAGTAATTAGCATGGGTGCAATCTGAAGATCTCCCTTGCTCCAGTTTTCACAACTACAGGGGGACAAGCACCAGCAAGCCTGGCTCTTCATCCTCTGTTTTCGCCATGCTAACCTTCCAGTCCAGATTCCACAAGTGGGCTGACGAAGCAAAAGAAAGCTCCCCGGGCAGGGTTCGAACCTGCGACCTCACGGTTAACAGCCGTGCGCTCTACCAACTAAGCTACCGAGGATGTCTTGCTGTCGACATCCATGCTTGCCCATTTTAGGGCCTCAATCCAATATTTACGTGAAAAAATAAGAATCAGCCCCGCCCATTCTGCTCGTCGGGCCAATCGGCACGGTGTGTCCAAAAGTTATCGGGCCGTGCTCGTGACCTGATGTATAATCGTCGCCATCACACCACAACGACACCATGGCGCGCCAACACCAGTACACCAGCTTCTTGAGCCTTCTTGTGCTGTTTGCGGCCTTCCTGGCTGTCTTCGCCTCTGCGGAAGAGCTCCCGGTGACCAGCGATGCTGCTCCCGTAGAGGAGTCCTCTTCCTCATCTGCAGCCCAAACTCCTGTTGAGGCTGACGCCCTCTGCTATCTGTCCACCGACTGCTCCACCTGCAATGTACGTCCATCAGATCCTTCTTTGATCCACTTTCTTAGGGTGGCTCATGATCGCATCTCCGATACAGGGTAACTGTGGCTGGTGTGGCGATAGCGACAGCTCCGGCTACTGCACGGCATGCTTCAGCAGCACCAGCTGCAGCAAGCCCAGCTCGTGCACGCGCAAGTACTGGACTCACAACATCTGCCCCAGCGTACGTTGCCGCTTCTCTTTGCCTCTGGGTCCTCGTTTGGTGACACCGGTGATTCCACAGGACGTGGACGCTGTCGTGCTGGGTGTGGGCGCCATTATTGGCATCATCGTCGCCTCCATCGTGGGCTTCTGTTGTCTGGTGGCCATTGTGTTCGGCCTCATCTTCTGCCTCTGCTGTCGCCCGCGCCACAGCACCTACGTCATCGCAGGCCAGCCTCAGGTCCACCATGTGCACCACGAGCAGCCCATCCTGCACCACCACCAAGACCACCACCACCACGGCTACTCCCACCACGCAAAGCATTACAACGCTGTCTAAGTCCGGCGTGTGGCTGTACAGCGACCAAACAATTTTCCTTATTTTAAATATATAATTTATTTTTTCCATTTTTATGTTTCTCATGTCGGGAGGAGGGGTGGTGCTGGTGTACGACGATGAGGGAGTCGGAAGGCGCAGCCTCGAGCACACCCTGCACAGTCTCCGGCGCCACCTCGACCCGGCCAAGCACGCCGTCCGGCGCATAAACGCCGCTGGCCTCGCCGCGGCAGGCCAACCGCCGGACCAGATGACCGCCTCCTGGGTGGACGAGGCCGTGCTGTTGGTGATGCCCGGCGGGGCCGACGTGCCCTACGACCGGGCGCTCAGGGGGGCGGGCAACGCCGAAATCCGCCGCTTCGTCGAGGAGCGGGGAGGCCACTACCTGGGCGTGTGCGCGGGGGCCTACTACGGCTGCGCGAGGGTTGAGTTCGAGAAGGGCAGCGCCGCCGGGCTGGAGGTGTGCGAGGACCGCGAGCTGGGCTTCTTCGCGGGCACGGCCCGGGGCGCCTACTTCCCCGGCTTCGCCTACGCGAGCGAGAGCGGCGCCAGGGCTGCACTGCTGGACCTGGTCGAGGAGGAGGAGGAGGAGTACTACGCCATCGCCACCACACACACAACACAAGCCGAGCCCAGCGTTGGCCAGCCCCGCCGCCAGGCAGTCGTCTACTACAACGGCGGGTGCAGCTTCGTGGGCTCGGACCCGGCGTGCAGGCCGCTTGCGTTCTACAACAGAGACCATATCAGGCGTGACGATGAAGATGAAGATGAAGGTGACGATGACGGCGACGACGACGTGGCCATCATCGAGTGCCGCGTGGGCAAGGGCAAGGCCATTCTGTGCGGCGTGCATCCGGAACACGACCCCCGCCTGCTGTTGACGGCGAGCGAGGCCTCCGCGGAGAGCGGCGATCCGCATCTGCGCGCCATCTTGGGCCCGTTGCTGGCGGGCGACCACCAGCGCCAGATGGTGTTCCGGTCCCTCCTCCGCCGCATGGGCCTCTCCCTAGCGCCCGACCACCACCACCACCACCACCACCACCACCACCACCACCACCACCAATGCGCTACGGGCCAGTAGTCCACGATGACGATGGCGTTCATCGCCTCGTCTGGCTGAAAAGACGTTTGCATTGTGTTGCGTTTATTATCTCTGTGGTGTGTGTGGTGACCTAGTGGTTGGGGTTTGGTGGCTCATGCCAACACCTGCGTCATGGGGGACAGGGGAGCCCGGTGAGCTTCGAACGACTCCCCACAGCAGCTCGAGGGGAATGGGGGGGGGGCGTACGTTTGCCGCGCGGCTGGCAAGGAAACGCTCCGACATGGTGACGTACTGCGTCTCGGCGCTGAGAGCGTCCAGCGTCTGGTGGTGTGAACGAATGGGCCACCAGGGCGTGAGCTTTCCTGGAAGAATAGAGGAAGGCTTCGCATGACCAACCGCACCTGCTTCACCCAGCGCACGACAGCGAGAGGCTCGTGGAGGTTGCCGAGCTGCTGCTGCTGCCGCTCCGTCGTCTGCTGGCGGACGCTGAAGAACACTCGCTTGACGCCGCACGCGCGGAGCCACTCGAGGCAGAGGTGGCAGGGCCGGGACTCGCCCAGGCCCTCTCCGTCCAGCCGAACCACGTAGAGGTCACACCCCTTCACACGCTTGAGTCTGAACCCGTGCACGTAGAAGAGAAATTGGGTGAGCCCGCGCGTAGAGGCAACAACAAGAAGAAAGGGAAGAGACGAGAGTGCAGCACCGATGCCTATTGGCGTTCTTCTTGTTCTTCTTGTTGCTGCCGTTGTTCGACTTCGTTGCCCGCTTCAAAACGGCACAGAGAGTTCATCTCGGCGTGGGTCGAGCTGATTTGGAACGAAGAAAGAATTGTTAAAAAAGAACAACAAGGGGCGGGGGTATGAGGTAAGGGTACCAATAGTTCTCACCCTCCACCCTGCTGCGACGAGAATTGTGGCCCTTGGCCACAATGTGGCCACCCTTGACAACCACGGCACCATGCTTGTAATGCATGTCGCTATTCTCTGCCTCCTCTGCGGCGAGGCGTAGATACTTCTCAACACGATTCATGAATGGACTTTCGGCTTGGCTGGTGATCTGATGATGATGATGGAGTGAAAGAAACAACAATAAGAAACGAGATTTGCTGATACGCTTCTGAACAACAATCATACGACTATCCCTACCCCACCACAAGCAATAGTAAGCAAGGCATCCTCGGTAGCTTAGTTGGTAGAGCGCACGGCTGTTAACCGTGAGGTCGCAGGTTCGAACCCTGCCCGGGGAGTTTCTCTTTTGTCTAGCTGAGATTTATAAAGTTATTTTTCTACAGGGAAATACCGTCAGACCAACGCGATGGACGAGGAACAGGCGGCTGGTGGTCCGGGATGTCAGAAAAACAGCGGAGCAAGGGGAAAGAAGGCGAAGAGGACAAGCAAAGACAAGGAAGAGCAAGAGAAGGAAGAAAAGGCGAGAGGGGGAGCACAAGCGGGCCGAGGTGCTGGGAAACGAAAACGGCGCTCGCAAGAGAGCGCACAGAAGAACAAAAAGGGCACCTCCGACAAAAAGACCAGCAAAGCAAAGGAGGTGAGCAGTGGCAGCAGCGATGATGAAGAGAGTCGCACTCCTCGCCAGGGCCGCGCCCGAAAGCTCTCACTCTACGACGAGTTCGTGGCCCTCAACCAAGGCACCAAGGTGCCCCACCTTACCTTTTTTTTTGCAGTTCCGCCAACTGAGTTCTGGGCAATTACCAATAGAAGCTTGGAAGACTGCGGGAGTGTCGCACGCGAGTGAAGACTGAACACGAGGTGCCCGACAGTACACTCACCTTCATCACCGACATTAAGCCCAAATACGGTACGGGTTTTTGGTTTGTCGCGCGGTTTTTCTCGGCGCTCACAAATCGGCTGCACGGGATCAGGCGCCAACGAGTTCGTGGCGGTGAACCCGGAGACCGACGAGGAGGAGTTCTACCTGGCCCAGTTGCGCGAGGACGTGTTTGCCAAGGTGCAGTCTGTGGTGCACGTTCTGTGGCTGGACCATCATGCGGGCAAGAAGTCCGTGTGGCAGTTCGATGAGTATGACTCCGTCCCATGTGGCTCCATCATCTGCCGCGTCAAGCTCGAGGTAAGCCGAGACCAATGAATCATTGCCATTTTTATTAGTGGTTTAAAAATAGTTTTAATGTTTTTTTCTTGACTTCAATTGACGCAGAACGGAGAAGACGATACGTTGGTGCTCTCTGAAACCGAGAGGCAAAAGGTGCTCACGCTCAAGGAGCTCGACTCGGAGGAGGAAGAGGCCAAGCAGGAGATAGAAAGGGCTCGACAGTTGGCGGCTGATGAAGGCGAAGAAGCAGAAGCAGAAGCAGATGAGGATGCCAGCAAAGGAGATGAGGAGGAAGGAGAGGACAGTTCCACGGAGATGAGGAAGGAGGCAGCAGCGGTGAGCAAGGTCAAGGAGGTGCATAAAAAGAAGGCACAGCTGAAGAAGACCCATAGTAAACCGCAGATCATCAAAGCGGAAGAGGCAGAGGAGAAGCTGCTCGAGCGGCTGGAGAAGATCGAGGATCCCACCTTCGCGCCCGGCAAGGCGGTCAACGTAGCCCACCGCGGCGCCCGACGCCAGGCGGCCAGGAGGAGCGCCGCCAAGGTTTCCACCATTTCCTTCTTTTTCTCTAATTTTCTTTCTAATTTTGTGAGTTCTTGGCGAGTAGCGGATAGGGACAGCGTCTGGGACCAGCGGTACAAGTCGGAAGAAGAGGAAGGCCGATGACGACGACGGAGGTGATGGCAGTGATGACGAGGAAGACGAAGGCGCAACAAAGCGGCCGACCAAGCGTGCCCGTACTGCCGCACCAAAGGGAGGGAGGAGAGGAAAGCGCGTGGGCAAGCTGGACAAGTCGGTCAAGAAGATCACCGCCGACCCCACATTCGACGTGGCCGACGGCAAGCTCCGTGGTGAATGCTGCACTCTGTGTAGTAGCCGCGAGGCCATCCGCGCTGTCCTCAGCAACGACCTAGCTCTCCTCCAAGCGGTACCACCACGCATGCACACACACATACACATACAATACACACATGCACACACTTGGATGCTGAAATGTGAGGGCTGGCTCGCAGGTGGCTACGGACTGGGAGTTCGTGCATTCCTTGTTCGTGCCACGAAGTGTCGATGTGCCGCTGACGTGTGTCGAGTACGCGATCAAGG